>JAVJIF010011119.1:0-88637 GCA_038442645.1 Agave tequilana | reverse complement strand
ACAGTTAGATAGAAAATAAAAAGAACAATATGGTAAAATAACAGTGATTTATATGGTTCAGCATAATGACTTACCCCAATGGCGGTGGCAGATGAAGTTATTTAAACAGAAGATGAAGTACAAGTAATGCAACTCACCGCTTTCAAACCCTCACTTGAATTCCTTCTCCAGAGTGTGATGACAGCTGCAAGAAACTCTTAAGGTTCCCTGGTTCTGAATCCCTCGTATAGAATGTGATTTAGCACAACTTAACACTTTTGTCATTGGGGTGGCAACTGGGAGGGGTTTGACAGGTGAGCTTTGACACAGATCCACATATGGTTGACCCAAACCTGCCTTGATTATTAATGAGGTAAGTTAGTTTGACCCAAACATGACACACTCATTCTCGGGTAACTTAAACTTGACTCGCTGACCCGATTAACCAGCTCAGCTTTGCATCGGGTAAGAATGACAAGGATAATTATTTGAAGAAAATATACTTAATGGTGGTAATCAAACGCCACCAACACCCTGTTCCCCCACCCCCACCCCCCAACACACACACACACACACGCGCGCGCACACACACACACCCCAATTAGATACAAATGAACCCTCTAACCATTAGCCCTAATTAACTTTCGTGTTTGAGAAATATCATGAAAGATACTTATTTAATATATGCAAATTTTCTATAAATATAAAAATAAATAAAGGGTGCAAGGTTCAAAATTCAAACAAACACTTAAAATGATGTACTCAAACAGAACTAACCACTGAGCTACTTGAACAACTATGTACTGAAATATTACTTTAATATATGTAAAATATAATTAGGTCACATAAGTCAAAATGGGTTGAATGGTTTGACCCTAGACTGACTGAATTAATAATCAGATTTGGCAGATTATGTGATGAGGACATCATGCCCCTCAGGGGCAGGTTCGATCGAGTATATTACTTCAGGAAGCGACGCACTGGAGTTCTTTGGCTTTAAATTGGATTTGTTTCAGCTTTATTTGTAGTAGATGTTTTAACTTTATTTGTGTTTTTTTTGTGGGCGTTTAGTATCACATCGGTTATTTTCCAGTAGTCCTTTTTTGTAAAGCCTATATAAGGCCCCCTAGACTATTGTATTGGAGACATTGAATGATTAAAATTTTCTCAAATTATCTGGCTTAATTCTTGAGTTTATTTGCTCTCGAGTTTTGGGGTGAGAAGCCCGCGTAAGGGGTGGAAACCCAAAATCTTATCCTATTCTCAAGTTCCAATTTTGGTTACAATTTGAAGGTGATTACGATCTAGGTTGGTTTTACATCATTTTGGTATCAGAGCCCTGGTTTCAATCCCCTTCAAATTTTCCCTTTTCAAATTTTCCTCAGATTTAGATTCATCAAAAAAAAAATTCCGTCGAAAAATTCCTCCAAAAATCTCAATCTCTACTGCACACCTCTCTTCTTCCTCTCCTCCACTCGCACAACGCCACAAAAAAAAGTGTAATCGATTCCTCCACCCTAAGCCTGCCTCTTCCACCTCGCACCGTCGCCACTGCATCAAGAACTCAGGCTCCACTCCCCCTCGCTGCCTCACCATCCGCGCCTCCGCCGCCGCCGACACCCAACGCCAGGAAGCCGCCGCCGTTCGCCGCCATCACCATCGGCGATCAACGCCGCCATCATCATCACCGAAGATCTCCAGACTCGCAGCCAATTCCTCCTCCATGCCTCTGCCGCCATTCCCCGTCATCATCCCGTTCGCCACCGCTGCAAACACCCCTTCGTCACTGTCGCCGTGCCTAGGGCCAGGCCCTGAGGGCAGATCGAAGGGAAGAAGAGGTGATCGGACTCGCCGGCGCTCCCCAATCCACGTCGTCCTCTCCCCAGGCTCGTCGGCACTCCCAGATCCACATCGTCCTCTCCTTAGGCTCGTCGAAGCTTCCGGAGACTCGATTCGACATCATCGGAGCAGGATCGGCCCTCGCCGCCGTGTTTAACGTGTCGCGTCGCTGCCATCGTCAGATTCCCTCGCCGCTGCTGACGACTGTCCCAGATCTCGCCGGCGAAGCTTCAGCGACCTCCGCCAAACTCTGACCTACTTTCTCCGCCACCGCTCGTCGAAGCTTCGTCGCCTTTTCCGAAACCAGATCTCCCCTCGTTGACGAGCTCCTCCAATCAGCCACCGCGACCTCGCCCATCGCCGTCCACAGCTCCGACGCCGTCGCCACTTCCGTTCTGCCCTAGCTGCGTGAACGAAAGGGGAAAAGAAGTGACGGAGGAGTTCGAAGCCGGTTCACGTGAGGGGTAAGTAAATCGGGGGGTCCCAGCGAGGTTAAACCCGTTCACCCGCAACCCGGATTCAACAGTGGCTCGCTGACGTCATCACTGACATAATCACCGAGTTACCCCACTGAGTTAACTCAGTTCAGGTTATTCTAACTCAGTCCAGAAACGCAGCAGCACTTCCGACGGCCGTTCAGAGCTTGTTTGAAGTCCAAATCGAACCGTTTTCGAAGCAGTGAATTTCTGATGACCAGTGCTACGCTCCTACAACAGTCGCATTCAGGTTTGAGCTACAGTCGCCTCCTCAGGTAAATTTGAATATTTTGTTCAGTTATTCCTGCTACTTATTGAAATACCTAGCCGTTCCAATCTGTCGCAAGGTGAAATTTATTGACTGTTGCCACTAAATAGTGAGTTGTGTGATTCTGACCTTGAGTGGTAACTTGACTTAATATTAATTGTGCAACTAAATTAATTTGAATTTGTGATCACTTGATTTATCTTGGAGTTAACTGTGTCAGCACGTGTCTTTATCACTATGTACACATTACATTTTTTTAATCACATGTTAATCTACATAGCTTAAAATTGGTATTATCTTTCATCACTTTAATCTCTGACTCCTCCTACATAACATACATATCATTTTTAGGACAGCTTGCATTTAGGGTCAGTTAGGATCTTGCATGCCTACTAGAAGTGGTAGAACTTTTTCTGTGGGAGAAACTTCGGCACCAATGGACCCTAGTATTCATGATACACTTAACACAATCCTTAACAAGATAGAAAATATGGACAGACAGCTACAAGAAGTTAGGGATCAGGTTGATGTCAATTGTAGGGATCTAGCAATCCGAATGGTAGGCTAGAAACCAATCGGAGGAAACCACTGAGGAGGAAAATTCTCGAAACGACAGTAGGTCTCCCAGGCGTGAGAATTGATGAGGACATCATGCCGCTCAGGGGCAGATTCGATCGAGTATACTTCAGGAAGCGACGCACTGGAGTTCTTTGGCTTTAATTGGATTTGTTTCAGCTTTATTTGTAGTAGATGTTTTAGCTTTATTTGTGTTTTTTTTGTGGGCGTTTAGTACCACATCGGTTATTTCCCAGTAGTCCCTTTTTGTAAAGCCTATATAAGGCCCCCTAGACTATTGTATAGGAGACATTGAATGATTAAAATTTTCTCAAATTATCTGGCTTAATTCTTGAGTTTACTTGCTCTCGAGTTTTGGGGTGAGAAGCCCGCGTAAGGGGTGGAAACCCAAAATCTTATCCTGTTCTCAAGTTAAAATTTGGTTACAATTTGAAGGTGATTGCGATTTAGGTTGGTTTTACATCATTATGACTCATACCTGATTATGGCTTAAGCAAACCTGCTAACCAGTGGCGGACGAGAAAATTATTCCAGTGTGAGCGAAATAAGTAGAAGATTAAAGTAAAAATTTAGTGTGAGTGTAATAAAATAAAGTAAAAGAAAATAAGACAGACGAAGACTTGAACTTATGACCTCCAATAAATTATTACAAAACCTTACCACTTGAGTTAGACACCAAATATTTTTATATTTACAAGCATTAGACTTTTAAACTAAACAAATATTATGTAAAAATGTTAAATTACAATACATGCTTCGTAAGTTTTTTGTAGAATCTAGTGTGGGCGCCTGCCCACATTGGGCTCAATGTAGATCCGCCCCTGTTATTAACTTCATCTCAGGTCAAGATTGCCACCCTCACTTCTTAAAACACCCTGAACTAGAAGTGAGGATGAATCTAATATAATACAATACAACGTTATAAAAGCCTTTATCAGTAGGATTAATACAAACGTTCTTTACATCACACACAACAACCTTGTATTTCAAGTATTCTAGTGATAATTTTAATTCATCTGCTAGTTTCGTTACTTGTTTTTGTATGTTTGATATTTACTCATCTCTTACATTATCATAACTATCTTCAACCCTAGACTCACAGGTCATATCCAGAAGTTTAACTTGGTTTCTGGACTTACCAAGTGGCTTCTAGCTTACCTTCGAGGTTAAAGGATGATACTAGTTTGTCAGACTGTAAACAGTTTAATTACTAATAAAGATGCGATCTCTGGTTAAGCAGACAAATCAGAGATTTGCCCTATGGTTGACTGGACTGCCCGGAACACCAGGTTGTTGTTTGTTGGCCTGGGAACTACATGCATGCTATGGTCTGACCAGAGAAATGATGCATCCGCGGTCAGATGACACCATGCATGTTGTTTGGATGGCTGAACACATTAAGCCTCACTAATTTAGGGGTGTTTTTTTGAATCTTTTCATTTTCTTATCTTGTTTAGAGTCTACGGATGAGTCAAACATGTGTTTAATGCTATTCTTTTCTGTTTAAAGACTGATAGGGTTGCAATGTTAACAGATTAAGTTTGGAGTTTGACTTAAGTCGTCTAAGAGGTTTTATATTGTTAAAACCATAGGTTTCTCAGATAACTTGGTTGCTTTCCATTAATAGAATAGTTTTGTTAGCTCATTCTTTTCCTCTTACGAGCGATTGCTTGAGTTCTTTTGTGCTGAGTTTCCTACTGCCTCACTCGAAGAAATAGACTTCTTGATAGGGAATGGATCAAGAAAGGAGATTAAAAGGTGTTTAGAGTTAGGGCTTTAAAGGGCAACAAGGAGATAGGTTCATTTCCCAAGTATGTTTTTTTTATCTGTATGGAAAAGAATATCTTAAAAAAAATTTGGAAGAAACGAAAGAAAAATTGTAGATGAAGGATTAACACCTTCGATTTGATTGATTACACACCTAAACGACCAATCACTGGTTTGAATAAGAAAGAAGCATCTCACTTCACTATCTCTAGTTTCATCAGAGAATACCCATCACTATCTCTAAAATTGACTACAGGAAAAGGTTGTGCCTTTACTTATAACGGGATACTTTCTTAAAATCTAAGTAACTACTCCTAAAACTTATGATTTTTTTTCAAAAGAAATATAAAAAGATATGCCTTTATCTTAAGCTTATAAAATAACTGAACGATTATATGTAATAGGTCTTTCTTTTGTGTAAAACTAATTAGAATAATTAGTATCCTAACCAAATTCTGATCACCTGTTACAATAGGTCAGTAACCGTGTGGGCTTTTAATATCAACGTGATGAAGCCTAAAGCAGTGAGATGTAGCATCAGGCTATGGTTTCTTCTACTTTAAACCAGTTTCAATTGAATTCATTCATGTTCCATCACCTATCATCAGGGCTTCTCATACAGGATTAAGTTGGTTAGATGTATATGAGATCCAAACACCAATCATCCTTAGATAGGGTTTGCATTGGTGGAGCTCAAGTTTGGTTCATGGATTCCAGGATTTGAAATATTGCCTGATACATGTATGGCCAATATCAATATTGCCGATACAACTAAGTTGATACAAATATTGCTTATACAAATAAGATAAAAACATCTGATATTATTTCTGATATTGTTGTTTTCTATACCAAAAACCTACAATTGATGCCAATCCCAGTACCAATAACGATATTTCAAACCTTGATGCATCTTTATCAAATTCAAGAGCTCTTTCTGATTAGTTTTCATTCCATATCCTCCATGAGTGTATGCGCCAAAGGATTTATTTAGAGGGGTGCATAAACAACCCAACACATAAGAATGTTATCCATGGTGAAATTTCATTGCTTTAGAATTTTGCAAAAATATTCTCTTAAATCTAATGTTTGTTCAACATTTAGGATGTGAATTGGAAAGGATTTTTTTAGAGGGTATATATAATTTATGATAACTCAAAAATATCCTCCATATATTGTTTTTAATATAAGATATATCTAGTGACAAGATAGTAATATTATAGGGTCCCCCCTTCAAAATATACCCCTCAAATTATATTTAATGTGTGTCGATACCATTAAAGCTTGAAAGGATCTAATTTATAATTCAAGTCAAATCATATGTCCAAGTTAGACCATCCAACTGATGTTGGACAATTTATTTACAAAAAAAGTTCAAATTTTAATTAATTAATTTATTTTGGTTTAGTGTACCAATTATTTATTTGATTCGGTAAACTAACCATCATGCTCTATTAATTAGTTAGTTTTGTTTACTTATGCCTAAGTGGGATTAGTGGGTTAGTGAATGTCATATGACGAGTCTCTCTTCCCCACTATATCCACTTTTTCCTCATAAAATTTACCTAAAATTTCATTTTATCTCCTCCTTATCTCTTCGACATGTTTGGCTTATGGTCGAGGTCATCTATGGTCGTGCACACAAGGGACATGGTAATCAAGGGTTTGTATTGCTACTGGGCAGTCTCTAGGTTATGAACACTTGAGGTTGGCAATATACCATTTAAGGCAGTGGTTATGCCTCTACCTTGAGGTCAGTAATATCTTTTTATTTTTATTTTATTACAAGTAATTTGATTAAATTTACTTTTGGAATGAAAATTCCGACAATCTAAATGGCATATTAACCTCTATCTATCCAGATTATTGAAATTCATGAGAAAACTATGAGATTCGATTTATTGTGAAATTCTGGTTTGGATAACAGCTATTCCTATGCACAATAATAGATATTTCCTAGTATTAAACTGTATTGCAAAATAGTTATTTGCTTGAATAATTACTACAGTAATCCACAATAATTTGTTCCTTAGATTCCTTTTCAACTTGTAATAAAACTAATCATTGACTCATCTTGGATTTCGCATACTGGCAATTAGTTGTTTCTTTTATCCTGCATAATTGTCTGAACTATTATGCTCAAGTTTTAAGAGGCTTTTTAGCAACTCTACTAAACTCAGAAATTGGTCTGAATCAGATTTGCTAAAGAAGTTGATTAAATTTATTTTCATTTAACATTTTCACGTGGATTGCTTAGAGGAATCAAACTTGCTTGTCTTTTCTGCATAAAACCTTTCTGGATGTATTTTTGATGTATTTGATTAATCAGACAATTTCTTGTTGTGGCTAATTTCAGTAGTTTTCTGCCATATTGATTAAAACTACTTCCATTCAGTGTTCAAAACTCTTTTGCATGGTTTAAAATCTCGTTATCGGTATTGTTATCGGTCAATGTTTTTTAATATGCATATCGTCAATATTCGCTATCTATATCGGTAATATTGTATCGGGTAACTCGATCAATATTGCTGATATATACCAGAATCGGCCGATATATGAAACCATGCTCTTTTGCTTGCATTAAAGCCTACTCATATTGTTAATTATTAATGTATGTGTGCTTTGCTTTATAGAATTCATTAGGAATTTTTATAGTTGGTATAAAGGCATGCTGTTGAGAAATGCTAGTTGCACTGTAAATATGTATGGTTACTGCTGTATAATTACTGACGACATGTCTAGACATGTCAATGAAAACTTGGATATGCCACACCCCTTGTGACAGGTACGATACACTGCAAATATGAGGCGTCTCTATATGTGGAGTCCCCTGCTAATTAATCATTATTTTATGGAAATGAAACTGCTTCTTGTGCAATCACATACTTACTAGTTTGGTTATATTTATAAGATTCATTGTATCTGAAACCTTGTTTCTTACCCCTGCCAACACCGGTGTAGAAATAAAACCATATTTAGCTACAATTTTCTACTAAATGTATAGCCTAGCAGATAAATAGGAAATAATAAGAATTTAGCGAACAATTCGAGCCCCTTGGCCAATTTTCTCAGTACAGAAAATTGTATTTTCTATTTGATTAGCTTCTAAAAATTTCCATTATGAACCAAATCTTAAGATTTATAGTACATGATTTTTTTGCTTTATTTGAATTACATGGTCAGTCATTTAGAAGAACACTGTTATCATAATGACTTGTAGAAATATGGCACATTGCTATTGGCAAACATGGCATGGTTTTGATTAGTACATGTGTAGGTATATTAAGAATTCTTTTAACCTCACAAATAATTCCTAGGAAAAATGTCAAATGGTGAGTTACAAACTCCCTTTCCCCCTTTTTCACACGTGAAAGCCCCTTGGGTTTTGTTCCCCATGCATGCAACCTCTTGTCCCCACCAAAAATTAATATGGGACACGATGTATTTTCAATAATCCGTATATTTCCCTTCTAAGTGGGGTACGGCACTCATGAGACACATTACGGCTTATAAAAAGGAGCATGTTGAGAAAGTGTCCACCTGCAATATCAGATTATCCACCTATATTATCAAGTTGTCCACCTTTGCCATCTTACGAGATTCTCTTGGAAGAAAGCTTAGGAAAAAGCAAGAGTTGGTGATATTTAAGGCAACAACAACTTTTGGTGCCCGATCTTAGATTTTATATGTCTATCTAACTCAAAAGTGTCTATTTAAAAAAACATATCATAATTTATTTACCTTTTTTATTAAATTTAATTAGCACAGCAAAATAACACAATATCCTATTTGATATAAGAAGGAATATATCAAAAAATGCCTTACTTTTTAAATGGAGAATTAGAGTGTCAATTTGAATGGAATTGAGTTGTAAATAAAACATATAAAGGCCTTTCCTCATTAAATTCCTAGTTCTCTCAAACTCTACCTTTTTTCTTTTGAAAAATGTGTATAAGCCCCTAGCTTTTTTTTTCTAAGTTCATAAAAGTCCCTGAGGTTTATTTTCATTCCAAAAAAACCCCGGCTTTAGTTTTGAGTCTCATAAAGTCCTTGTCCCCACCTTTATTGCATACGAGATACTTTATATTTTGTTAATCCCCGTATTGTCCTTGTATTTGGGACTCGCTCCTGCTTTGTCAGCACCGCGTATATGGGTTGCAATTATTGCTTTTCATGTGTTGTAGAGCAACAACTAGGTAAATTGTTTACCGTTGGGCGTTTGTTTCCACCTTCGACTGTTTTATGACGCAATGCAAAATTTAGAGTAAATCTACCTTTTGCAGCTGATTAAATATACTCCCGTACCCAAATATGACCGCTTATCACTAGAGTGGACACCATTTAAGATTTTTAAGTATTTTGATTGATTAATCAAAGAAGAAGAAATGTGCATGGAGAGAAATTTGGAGGGAAATTGAGGTAAAGTCCCTCCAAATTACTTGGTCAGGATTAATCTCATGTTTCTCCTTTCCTTTTTGTCTTACTTTTCTCTTATTTTGTTGTTCTAAGTTTTTTTCCTCTTCATCTTATTTCCCCCCAATTCTTCCTTCCTCGTCCACTTGGTCGTGAGAGATCATGGTTGAAGATGATTTATTTAATATATTTAGTCTTCAGTAACGGTGATCAAGTCACAGTGATCTAGTTGAATGAGGGTCAATCCTTGAATCTTTCAAAAATTAAGTTTGTATGTCACTCGAGCTTCCTCTTCTCAATCTAAGTTTAAATTATAAATTTTCACAAGAGAAGAATACAATTTTCCCTATCATCAGCAACAGCGACTTAAAATACATGTTTCAAATGTGTTGTTTGTATGTGTCACGAGTGGTCCACATGTATGGTGCGGCTTTATCCTCTCAACCTATCACCGAAGCCAATCAAAAGTAAGCAATCTATTCACTCTTATGTTCAACAGTCTTTCTTATTAGTTTTAACTGCCCCAACTATATATGAATCTGTCCACTTGTGTAACAATATATTTGCATTTAGCTCACTCTGTTCACTTATATTAGACTGGTCTACATTGATCTAAATATGACTACCTTTATCTTAACCTGACTACATTTATATGAATGTGTCAACATTGACCATATACTATACTTTCCAGTTTAATTGATTATGTTTGCTTGTTTGTTTATGCAATGCGACTAGATTCTTTTCTTAGCAATTGTCAAACTTGGATGTTCGTGCACAACGAAGCCAGTAACTCCAACGTGAAGAATTATGGGATTGAGAAGAAATGAATAATGATACAATACACTCCCTTCATGGTGGGGCAATGCAATAACTGGTATGAGTCAACAATTTGAGAATGCCAAAGAAAGCTCAGTTTGATATCGAGCAAAAGTATTCTACGGTCTGGTGTGAGAAAGAGATTGCTCAAAGTCAGTTTTTTGGTCTGGCACGTCATTCGTATGATTCGCTCCGGTGGTAAGAATGATTTTCACTTAATTCAGTATAACTTTCTGATTTACTCAAACTATCTACATTTTTATAATTTTATCTACCTTAGTTTCATTCTGTCCACCTTCATGCATCTGTTTTTCTTTACTAGCACTCTGTCTACTTTTACGCAATTATGTTTACTTTTAGTATCATTATATCCACCTTCACACATATGTTTTTACCTTTATTACTATTCTGCCACCTTCACGAATAATTGTCTACTTTTGTGTATATATAAGGAGAAGGTAATAAAGACCAACCCTCGGAGCTACATAGAAATTGACAGTCATGAGGGCCGCTTTATGAGATTATTTTGTGCTATAAAGCTTACATTAATAGTTTTCTTGCTGGCTGTCCAAATATTAAATATCTGAAACAACCTAATAATTCAGCATACAATTTGAACTATTTGTCCATAATATCTATAAAGAACAACATAGTCTGAGAGAAAAAATGAAGACCATGATCCAGGAAGGTTCTTAATATATTTTATTTGTCACTTAACTAGAAAACTATCACTCTAATTACTCCATCCAAAAATTAACCATTTTTTAATATATTTTCTCCTATATTAAATAAGAAATTTTGTTAAAAATTGTTCACTCTATAGCTAATTTGTTTATTACGATACAGAGATACATTTAATGTAGCTGCACAAAAAAATGCTGTCATATTTTATGTTTCTCACTCCAATATCAAAAATCAAGCCGAAGATGAACAAAACCAGTTAAAGATGGACAAGTTATAAGGCGACCACTTTCAGCACATGACCTCCACATGGCTACATTAATGTAACCTATGTGCGCCCCACTGACATCACATTGGGCCTGTTTGGTTAAGGGTGAAAGTGAGGAAGTGAAAAAGCAGCAACAGTTCTTTTTGGAACTTGGGATATGGTTAGTAAGTTTTTCGGTGTTTGGATGTTGTTGGGAGTGTGATTTGAAAAATGTTATGTCTTTTTCGATGTTTGGATGGTAATATGGAAGTGAAAGTGAAAAATTGACCACAAAGTTGATCGCAAAATAATATTAAAAATAAAAATTAGTTAAGAAAAATAAAAAATAGACTGTAATTAGAATGCAAGTGAGATTTACATGATAAAAAAATTAACTGTTTTGTGTTACAACTTATTACAAACGAGATTTACATGGCCACAAAATTAACTGTAACACCCTGAAAGTGAGGAAATGATTGTGTAAAAGAGAAAAGAGAAAAGAAAAAAAAAGGGTTTTCTTATTTTTTCCTTTCCGATGTTTGGATAGATAGGGAAGTGAGCAATTATACTTCCCCGTTTCCTTACTTCCGCCCACTTCCTTGCAACCAAACACGCCCATTATTGCAACTGCCAATATGGGGCACTCGACGAAGGGCAATAACTGTATTTCATAAAGCCCACTACTATAAAAATACTCAGAATATAGTTAAAGGATTGATTAATAAAAAAATGTGTATGGGGTTTTTTTTAGTACGGGGAGATTGGCAGGGCTTTTACGAACTTCAAAAAAGCCAGGGCTTGTGCACATTTCCCCCTTTTCTTTTCATCAAAAAGTTAATTCTTTTTTTTTTATCATAACAATGTGTTGGCCCGAAGGCCCATCACTCTAGTTTTGATGATGATCAACTAATGTAGTTATAGTATTAATGATCTTGTGTTTAATTAGTGACAGATTTATGATCAAGATCTTAGTAGGTGCATAGCTTCAACAAAGGATTTGAAGTCAAATTTTGGAGCTAGCACGGTTTGATCTAAGAGCCATTGGATCGTATTTGGACCAAGTCTAGAAGATGAGAAGACTTCAAGTGAAGATTTCAAGTAGATGAAGACTTGAGTCTAGGTTTGTTTTTATAAGATTTGTTTTTAGTTAAAATGTAAAGGATAGAATAGTTGGTGGATTGCTCAAGTATATATCACACACACTCTTGATAGTTTTGTTGTTACAAAAGATTTTCTATTTTAGAAAATACATGTTTGGTTTTTGGTATTCAAAGTTTACATGTTTTATCCAAAACCATGTTTAGTGCTTAATGTCAAAAACATAGATATTTCATCATATTTGTGTAGTGGATCATATCCATACACACTATGCTTCAAATGAGTTTAGAATATCTTATTTTTGTATTTGGAGAAGTTTTGAAAAATAAGTTTTGGAAAAATCAAGTTTGAAAAATACTGTTTTTGTTTTGAGCCAATTTTTTCATATTACAAAAATAGTCCAAATCATTTATAACATGCCTTGATTTTGTGCAAGCATGTTTGTTTATCAAAGTATATTGGTAAAACTATTTTTGTAAATTTTCTATGTTTTTATGGGATTTTACTTCAACCAAAAAGACCTAGTTTTTTAATGCCATAACAGTTCTGTCCTGGCTTCAGCCGGTCGACCGAAGCCTGAAGGCGGTCGACCGAGCGGTCGACCGACGTGCACAGACGTGCACGCCAGTTCTGGCAGGAGGGCCGGTCGACCGACCCGGTCGACCGTCCAGAGAGCTCTGCTCTCTGGAAAGGCCCGGTCGACCGGGCGGTCGATCGGACAGAGAGACTTGCTCTCTGTATCCTGGCCTCGGTCGACCGACGGTCGACCGATGGCTCAACGGTCTGAAATATGACCGTTGGCCGGTCGACCGGCCGGTCGACCGACAGTTCTGTCAGGCCTCCAACGGCTAGTTTTTGGAGCCCTATAAATTGGGGCATTTGGGGGCTGTTTTCGATAAGATTTTTTAGTGAATTTTGAGCCAGTTTTTCCTACTTCATTAAAAGAGTTTTTCCCACTAAATTGAGAGCTAATACTTCCAATCAAAAGGGGAGTTTATCAAGAGTATTAAAAGAGATTTTTCTTGAGTTTTCCTCCACCATCTCTTTCCTTGTTTTCTCACACAACACTTGAGCTATCCATTGCTATATCTACCTATAGGGTTTTGTTGTGAGAGGATTTTAGGTGATTAAGAGTTGTGATCACCAAAGTTCTACTTTGTTCTTTGAGGAGGCGGACGAGTGCGTTCGCGGTGTTTCGATTTCGTGTGAACTTTTTGTTTGAGGTGCGGCCTCGGCAAGCTTGTGGGGCTTGCGGTGTGTACGGGCTAGAGAGTCCGAGAGCTTGTAGGTGTTGCGGCACCGAGGAGTGATCCATTGGGATCGATTATAGTGGAAATCCTTCGTGTGTTGAAGGCGGGGATGTAGAGCAAGTGTGCTCGAACCTCGAAACAAATCCCTTGTGTTTGCGATTGCTCTCTCTCTCTCTCTCTCTTTGTCTCCTTGTTTATATCTTGTATACTTATCTTGTCTTTATCTTTATATGCATGATATACATTTGTGCTTAATTGATACATTTGCTTGGGATTGTTTGCTAACACTTGTGTTCAACCAAGAGAGTCAACGCGGCACCTCAACCCTTATCTAGGAGAATCTAGAGGAGTTAGTTCAGAGCCCTTCACGGGGAATTCGGCTACACTCTTGTGTTATACGTAGTGTTTAGTTTAAATAGTTTGTTTAGGTCATAATAGTATTTAATTTCGCATTATTTGGCATTAAGTGACCATTAGATTAGCCATCACCTATTCACCCCCCTCTAGGTGATTCTACACAATGTTCCCAAGAAGTGCTAATAATTTGAGAACAACAAATATATTGAACTAAATGGTAGACATTTTAATATGAATGGTAGATATATTAAACTAAAATGTAGATACATTTATATCAAATGCAAACAATTTCATATCAAAGGCAAGCACATTAAACTAAAACATATGCAATTTTATATCAAAAGTGGACATACCGTATTGAAAGGTAGATTTATATCAAAAGTGGACATACCGTATTAAAATGTAGATACCTTCACGGGGAATTCGGCTACACTCTTGTGTTATACGTAGTGTTTAGTTTAAATAGTTTGTTTAGGTCATAATAGTATTTAATTCCGCATTATTTGACATTAAGTGACCATTAGATTAGCCATCACCTATTCACCCCCCCTCTAGGTGATTCTACACAATGTTCCCAAGAAGTGCTAATAATTTGAGAACAACAAATATATTGAACTAAATGGTAGACATTTTAATATGAATGGTAGATATATTAAACTAAAATGTAGATACATTTATATCAAATGCAAACAATTTCATATCAAAGGCAAGCACATTAAACTAAAACATATGCAATTTTATATCAAAAGTGGACATACCGTATTGAAAGGTAGATTTATATCAAAAGCAGTGATATTGAAGCAAAAGGTGTAGACAGTTTTATATCAAAAGTAAACATGCTGAACAAAAAGAGACAATTTTCTAACCAAAATAGGCACACCTAATTTAAAGTTATTAAAAGGTAAACACACTGGATTAAAAGGCAGACACTTTTCTATCAAAGATAGACAATTTTATATCAAAAGTAGATATACTAACTAAAAAGTAGACAGTTTTCTACTAAAGGTATACATACTGGTCAAAAAGTAGATAATGTTATGTCAAACATAGACATTTTAAAAATAAATATATACACTTCAATAATAAAAGTAAATATTTTATTTGTAAATATAAATAGTTTTAAAAATAATACTAAAAAGTTGTTAACAAGAAAGGTAGAAAATTTACAATAAAAAATCGACAATTTATGTAAAAGGTCGACAATTTGGATAAGAAGGTAAAAAATTTACACGACCACTATATTTCCCACATTTTTAAACGAAAGCCAATTTCATAAAAATTTCAACACTTAAAATCTTAAAACTTTTAGGATAAAGAAGTAGATGAGAGTGGAAGGGTAAAATGGAGTTTTGTACTTGCCAAATACCCACATGTCACTTAAAAGGAGGTACAAGGGGTGGGGCCATTAGTAATGTGTATTAAGGGATTTTTGCGGAGCCAAAAAGTAGGAGGGGGTTTTCACCCACCATTCAATTTTAGGGGGTTTACCACATTTTCCCTTAGATCTTTATGTTTCTATTTTTATTGCCTGGATGCTTTAACCAATTGTCTTTGACAAACCGACTAAGAAGCTTGGTTTTGGATAATGACAAATAAAATGCTTTTATTTGTGACGACACATCAATTGTATCTGACCTATTTATTTATTTAAAAAAATCTTGATCTAGTGCATATCATCATTTGAAGTTTATTAATTATCTTTTGTTCTAAAAATTCTTTTGCTCAAATTAGGACATTATTAAATATAAAGAGAATTTTATGTTTTGTGGTCATGATAATACTAGAATTCGATTGGTAACCCAATTTGTATTATGTTAAAGAAAAAAAGAAACCCGATTATTCTTCCATTGATCATTATCTCTACGAAGATCAGTGTTCTAAATGTCAAATGTCAGGGCCATAGAAGACAGAAATCTAAAAGCAGATTACGGATATGAAGTACATATCTGAATATTTAGTAAATATAATATCGAGTGTCATAGTGGGTGATAAATATATTATATGAATTGTGTTCTACATTTCTAAATAATGTAGTTATAACAAGGCAATGCATATATAAATTATGTAAAGCCTAAATAGGAGATACTGTATACATGATAGGCCGAGAGAATCATGTTGGATAACATATATTGGGCAAAATATCAGGACATTAAATAAATAGTGGATGTTATATTGGGTGAAAGATATATGTATCTCATGTATATAAATATTGACAAATTTAATGCAAGTAATATCTTAATTGTCATCAACCTAATTAAATTGTAAACCTAAATGTAAATGTGTTAAAAAAAGATATATTCATTTCATACAACTACACAAACAATATAATAAGGATCCAAAAATATTGCATTATAATAAATAAACATAAAAAAAATCAATAAACAACTAAATAAACAATCACAAAACTTATAATTCATGTACAAAATACAATATAGGGGATATCTCGTGCTAAATTCCGGCGATATGTGAGATTAAATCCAACATGTCAGAGCATTCACTGAAAAAGATAAAAGATATACCTTTATATTGTGGCGTTGAAAGCTCAAAAGGACGTCTCCCGACATGTCGGCACAGTTAGGGACATTCTAAGCCGCGATGAAGATGCACATGAAAATTGAGGACTTGATAACCTTACTAGTAAATTCAATACTATATTTATTATCACTGTTAAGCGCAACGAAAGAAAAAAGAGAGGAGATAAATAATATACAATATTAAAAGGATTCATAGATATCAAAGCAATACTGATTTCCTTTAAAAAAAGACCATTCACATAGGTGTCAAGGTTCTAAAATGGCGAGGCAACTTAGGAAGGTTTGCTTATAAGCAATCAACATGCGGCCACCCCTACAACACTTGCAACATTTATATTACTAGTATCATTATTGTCTTGAGAGCAAGTGAGGTAAATCTAATAATGATAATTAATTCATAAGTCATATCTCCAAAAATCAAAATTTTCTTTTATGATTATGTTCATTGAATTAGAAAATTAAGTCGCCATTGCTTCGAAAATAGATGATGTTATGTCACTCACTAGTTGAATACGTGTCACCAATTAGGAGACCAATGATATGAATAATAAAATGACATTCAGGAATATCTAAATATTATCTTTATTATATCATGTTGTTTTTCTTCTAATATGTGGGGAAAACTTAAATAAAATATGCATTTATGCTTGTGTCAAATTGAAACACATGAAAAAAAATCTTTAAGCCACATATGTAACTTTGATAATGTGATAAAGGGTCTATCAGGAGCACAATTCTGAATCTCTTCGAGGAAGACGAGTTAAGGCCATAAAGAAGATCACTGACACTGAGAACTCAATCTTATTGGCGAGCTATTCCCATGAAGAAGATTCAATGTGGTAGAAGCTGAATGGATAATTCTCATGCGACACTCACCCTTGGAGTTACTCTTTTTGAACTTGTACTAAGGTGCATTTTGTGCCCCATCCTTGTAGTGACAATGCTTAAGTTTCATTATTTATGTTGAGCTTATGCTCTCAATAGGTTTAAACTGCATGCCCCGAATGTGAATGTAAAAGAAGGAATGCCAATTGTCAAAATCTATAAATGGTTACAATGCTATAACCTATAAATTTCAGAGTAATAAGTACAACTACAATCTATAGAAACTGCATCACAAGACACCGCTAATAACTTGTACTCTTAATAAGATAATCATCATTTCATGCTTGAAAAGTCCTCCAAAATGCTTCTAGTACCACGAAAACTTTCATGCCCTACTTTTTTCATAAGCAGAATATTTCAAATCACGTCTTAATCGTAATAAACCTAAAAAATCCCTAGATTAAATAATCCAACTCCAATAATTGGTTGAATAAAGCAGAAAACTAAAGCTCCTTCAAGTTGGTGCTACACCAATCACTCCATGTCACTCTCGAGCCTTATGAAAATCTTAAAAAATATCCACAAAAGATGAGTTATATAGCTTGGTAGTAATATATCAGTATATTACCGGTTATTTAATTGAATTTTTTGCACACAGTCAATGTTTTAAAATCGTCCCAGGCACCCGCGTTGGCCTTTCCTAGGCGGAGGCGTCCGAGGGCTGCTACGCTTTTGGCCTACGTGGCCTTCTTGGGCGCTGCTAGTGCTCAAAGCTTGTCTAAGCAGGATTGGGCCGCCCTCTTAGGTGGCCCGCTCGCACGTAGGCCTCCAAGGCAGGGTGTTTTCTAAATTTTATTTTTTAGTTAAGCGGGTCTAACCCGCTTCCAAGCTGGTCCAACTCGCTTTGCTTCAACTATGAGGCGCTCTGATATATATGACCTGATGATGCAAATAATAAAGTTTCGGTTGATACTTAATCGACCTTAATAAGTTAGGCATGGAACTGATTTTAAGTCCAATTAATAAATTAGGCATGAAACTGATTTTAAGTTCAATTGAAAAATTATTATGAGTTATATGAAACTAGGGCATGAAACCTTTGTAGTTTTTTTTTATAATTTTCTTAATATTTTTGAATATATAATGCACCTAAATAAATTTTAAAAATTAAAAACAAGGAAAACACATTGGCCCCGCTAGGCCTCTAGGTGCTAGTCCCGAGCTACGGCGTGTAACTCTGCCTGTCGCTTTCTTAAACATCATTCACGGTTTGGAATTAGTCACACTAAATGATGTAAATACTACATTGCATGTCAATCAAATAGAACTTTTCAAGAGTCAGTCTTTTGAGTTTCGCTGATTCTAAAAATTCATATAATAACTTTAAGCACATAAGAGTTATCTTTATTATATTCTGTGCATCGACTATGGTTCTCATAGTGTCAAATATACAATAGATGTCCACTTGTTATGGTCCGTATAGTGCAACTAACTCAATAGTTACTCATCGGTTATGATTCGCATGGTGCCAATAATATCAGAGCACACCCACTGGTTATGGTCCACATAGTGACTGCAACAGAATAACTAACCATCAGCTATTGCCCGCGCTATGGTAATATTGCCAATAACAACCCACTGGCTATGATCCACACGAGGGTAATTAGGGTGGAAACGAACCGAATACCGAATACCCAACTATTCAAATTCGAATTTTGTCATTTTTTCACTATTCTAATCAAATAAATTTTTTTGATTCGAATTCAATTCGAGCTGAATATTGGGTATTCGACAACTATATTCGTGAACTCAAATCGAACAGCAATGCAAATTTCGATTGCGATCGCCGAGCAGGAGAGAGTGCCCGAGATGCATTGCTCAATTGTTGTTGCCAAAAATGAGAGAGCAGCTGAGCTTGCTATTGCAGATCTCAATCAGTGATTGTGGTCACATTGTGTGTGTGAGAGAGAAAGCCATCATCGGGTGAGAGAATTGAAAGAGAGTGATTGTATTAGATTTAGGGTTATAACTATTGGGCGTTGCTTTTTCATTCAGAATCCTATCAAATAGATAACTAGGGTTTTTGCATTATGAGTCCTTGAAGTGTAATTATAAGCATGTATGCAATATTATATTTATAAGGATTTAAATGGATGTATACTAAACGAATAGTTCAACGAACTATCAAATCAAATCTAGAATGCTCAGATTTAACTCGTATAAATTGCGAAAGTAAAAAAAAAAATTGTTTATACTTAAATAATCACTCGACTCGAATCCAATCGAATAGCTAGACGAATATTTAATGAACTATTTGATAATTATTTGCTCAATTTTCAGCCCTAGTGGTAATATTACCAATAACAACCCACTGGTTATGGTCCGCAAGGTGATAAACACAACATATAGGCCTTATTTGGTTAACAGGAGTAGGGGAGTAGAGTTAGAAGATTTTAGAGAGACGAGTCAGGAAGAGTATGAGCTAAAGTAAGTAACTCCGACATCAATTTTGAGTTGGTCTAGCAGTTAAGCACTTGCCCCCAACAAGTAGAAGCAAAGTGCACATTTTTTAAAAAATCCCTGTTTTGCCCTTGACATGCCATGTTATGATTACTATCTAACTCTTGATTCAAATGGGTGTTTGGAAGAGTTAGCAAGAGTTAGCTGCTAACTCTTGTTGCCAAAGAAGGCCATAATCTATATAATTTTCCTAGCATCATTTTTATTATAAAAAGTCATGGGGCTTTTAATTAAATCATGTATATATGATAATTTATCTCTCTCAATGTCAAGTATGTAAAAAAGCAATGGCAATGTATTAATATACAACATGATGTTTAATAAAATCATATACAATAATGGATATATTACTTACCTATCGATGTCCACTTGATGATCCTTCTCAACTCCTAAGGTACCTCACAAGATCCTATTAGCAATCAACATGATATTTATTAATACACATACAAACATATATACATACATATGTATGCGTGTGTGTGTATATGTATGTATTATATCCTATGTATCACATCATGATCAAACACAAAACCCTTTGTATTGTTACTAAATACAACAACAACTAAGCCATTTGTCCCAAGTATTTGGGGTAGGCTACATGAACCAAAAGAGAATTACGCCGGATCGGGCACATGGATCAGCTTTCTCCACTCATTCCTATCGAGCAATATGTCTTCCTTAAGACCTTTAGCCTCTATATCTTGTCATATTATCTCCATCCATGTTTTCTTCGGTCTCCCCTGCGCTCTTTTAACTTGCTCTAATTTGATACGCTCTACTCGCTGAACTGGTGCATCTGTAGGTCTACGTCGCACATAACTAAACAATCGTAGGCGATTTTCTCTCTTCTCTTCTGTAGAGGTTACGCCTATCTTAGTACGAATATTCTCATTTCTCACCTTATCTCTCCTCGTGTTATCACACATCCAATGAAGTGTACGCATCTATGCTACACTCATCTTCTGAACTTGATATCACTTTATAGCCCAACATTCTGTGTCATATAATAAAGCTGGCCTAATAGCAGTTCGATAAAACTTTTCCTTCAGCCATAACGGAATATTACGATCACATAAAACTCCTATTGCGCTCCATTTCAACCAGCTGGCTTGGATCCTATGGTTGATATCACTATTGATCTCCCCATCCTTTTGGATAAAAAACCCCAAGTACTTAAAATAACTGCTCATCTGTATCTTGACCATCAGTATTGTTACTAAATGCTAGTTAAAATCATATATTTAGCTTCTGTGATACTTATTTGTGTAGTATGTTTTTTATGAAAATTCTTATAATATCTTAATCACTATTTAAACAATTAGGGAATTGTTTATAATTTCAGTCAAAATATAAACTGTGTATAAAGATCCTTTTAGTTATACCACAATATAAGACTATTTTCTATTTCCAATCAGCATTAACTACTACTACTTTAGATGTATATAATTTTTTGATTGTTACATAACAAGTGGACTTAATAATAATTTCCTAAGAAATCGGGGGGCTTCCATTAATTTGCCGCGCACTATTGCAATCTTATAAGAAATGGGTATGGTTCGGGTGGCCTTCCTTTATTGGACCCGACCCAACTTCATCTTCTTTAACGAGAAGGGTAGCCACAACAACATTAACTTCTGTTGCTGCTGTGCCCCCCTTGCGGCTCGCCTTCGCCGACAATCTGTGCCTCCAGAGAGGCCTCCCGACGGCCGCAGAGGCAAAGAAATCCCCAACAAAATTCTGGTGATGTTTTTTTCTTCATTGAGTTCTCTTTATTTTTATTCTAACGTTATCTCATCCCAAGAACTCTTACTCTTCTTAGAAACCATTACAAATTTCGTTGCCTTGCCTTCTTCAATTAAATTGACAATCTTCGGCTGTCATTATAACACTAACCATGGACACCGTAAGTAAGAAGAAAGAAAAATATTCAAGAATTACCTTTAAATTGAAACTTTATCCTTCACTCTCTTCTTCCACCTTCCTCTCTCTACTCCTCTTCCTTCCCACCCATAGGATGCAGGAACTGATTGGGTTTTTCCCCCCTGTTTTGTTGATAATAATTACGGGTTTATATATATATATATATATATATATATATATATATATATATATATATATATATATATCATATAATTACAAGTTTAATGTGAATGTGATTCTTATTTGCATTCAGATCCCTCAAATGCTATATAATTATAAAAATATATTTCTCTTTTACAACTTCTAAATTTATCTAATTTACATCTTGTAATAGTTAAACTAGTTTGCAATAACAACCTTCCACATGCTTGTTATTATCATTATTGTTATTACTACTACTTTATTATTATTTTAAAAATTAAATTTGAATTATATAGTTATACTTTAAATATTTTCATGAAAAATCCGATTATTACACCACATATGTATTGTGTAGGTATCATTCCGATCATAGATACCTTTTGGGGACTTATCTATACGAGAAACATATTGAAGGTCGTGATTGTGGGACTTCGGGTTGGTCCTTACATCTTTTATTAAAAGGTGTTCGACTATGATCATAATGGTCCAACCCAAGATCCAACACTATAAGCATTTCATGCATGCTTTTGTCAATTCTTAGTAAAGGGTTCTAATTCAAGGCTTAATCAATTATCTTCCTCAAGATGTGAGAAAATGTGATTTTTATGTGCTATTGTGCTCTAGAGCACATGCATACTGCATACGTCGAGTACAACATTGCCCACTAGGACTCTAAGATTCTCAAGATATATCTTGTTCTTAAAGTATACCAAAATTGAAGCCGAGAAGGTTTTATAGCTCGCTGATGAAATGCCTAATGTGAATGATTTTAATTGGGCAATGAGCCTACCCCTAAAGGCTAAGTTATTTCTTGATTGCTTTCAGTTGTCAACAAAACCATAAAGACATAAAATTTGCCCTTACTAAATGCTTTGCTTTCCCTGAGAGACCATCAACCATGGTTTGAAATAATCAATTGAAACTGATATTTATGTTGATACTGATATTGCTGACTCGATATGACCACAACGATACCAATATTGTCAATATGATGAGCCAAACAGCAGATAAAGGGCTTTGAGTCTGGTACCAAATGCACATGGCCGATAACGATACCAATACTAAGATTACAATCCATGCCATTAAATGCACATCAACCCTTAAACATGCACTTGATTGGCTTAACCTTAATTGACATCAACCTTTCACCCACACAATGTAATCCATAAATGTCAAATCATGGGTTGGTTTACCATTCATAAATTTTGCATCATTTTATTGATGTTATCAGGAATCTTAGTTCTTTTATCGTTTCCATCATTAACTTTCAAAAGATAATGAGTTTCCATCTTGTGAATACCTACATGGATAAAGTGCTAGTATTTGCTTTGTCTAATTTTAGCTATAAGGTTTTTAAACTTGACTATGATGTCCCATAGGTAGGCAAAGAATCTTCCGTTAGCCAAAAGGGTTGTCCTGTTGCCTCTTAAGCAAGAAGCCGAATGATGTACAATTTCCATAATTTATGCCTGTAATGTAGAGTTTCTGATAGGGGCATCACACCGATTCCTCTACATACATGTCAGCGCCGTCGCCGTCATGTTACATCAGTACCACTGTGGGTCTGGTTTTGAGCCATAGTTGTTTATGAGTTAGTTGTCATTATTGGAGGATCGTATAGTCCATATTTTATTTTGTTCATTTTTTTCGTTTGAGTCCAATCAGACTTCGTTTGAGTCAGTTTGAGGAGTCCTGATTAGGTCTAGTTTATTGAGTCTTCTTTTATTTTGTATTGCTTTATTGAGTCGTATATTTAGTATCACATCAGTTATATGGTGAAACTCTTCTTTGTAAGGGTCTATTTAAGAGACTCAGTTTGATGAATAAAGACATTGGATATTTAGATATAAAGCTTTGTTTTTGTTTTTGATTTAGTCTATTTTGATAGATTCAACTGGTGGTGAAGCCTAAAATCAGGTTGCGACTTGTGATCATATCTAAAACCCTAAATTCTTTAATTTGGTATTTGATTCCACATCATTGTGGTACCAGAGCCAGGTTTTCCTGTTCCCATCCACAAATTTTCATAGCCTCTTAAAAAAATACTGTTCCGTGAACAATAACAATTTGTTATTGTTCATCTCCCTCATCGTCAACTGTCGAGATCTCCAATTCCCAACAACTCCTCCGAAGCCCATCACCGACGCATCCTACTTCATTCCATCCTTTGGTGACCTCAACGACTTCTCCTCCTCTCCAAATCAGGAGCGAAGCTCCCGTTACTTGACTCCGACGAAAATTTTCAAGCCCTCGCAACGTCAGATCCAAATTGACAACAAGATCCACCTCCGACGACCTCGATTACTCCTCCAAAGCTCATCCGCGACACATCTTACCCCATTTCATCCTCCGATGACCTCGATGACTTCTCCTCTCCAAGTCAGGCAGCGAAGCTCCAAGCTTCATCCAATCTGCAGATTCACTCTTCGGCATCTCCTTCTTGCATCAATCGCCGAGCAGATCCCCTCCGCCAGCATCTCTGCATTTCCGGTGACTTCGACATCATTCTTCGACAACATATCAAGCTCTACAGTCATCTCTGGTGGCGTCTTCGAAGTCTCCAGAAGCCCAAATCGCACTCGTGTCAACAACGCCCTCCCCTCCTCCCCTGATCTACTCGACTCCGGTAAGCTCACCTCCACCCCACCGCCGAACTTCCTCAACGCTAGTTGAGATCGAGAAAAAAGAAGGAAAGGGTTGGGTTGAACAGTTGGTTGGGTTAAATTTCCCAAACCTATTATTTAAAACCCGATCTCCTATCGGGTTTCAATCAAACAGGTCTCATCAAGATTGGACCCAACCCACATTATTTTGGTCCAACTCAGTTGGACGCTGAATTGAACTGAGTTAGCTCAGTGCCGAGTTGACTCGCTGAGTCAACATCCATCTTTCAGAGGCCGTTTCGTGCTCGATTTGCGTCCGATTCGTGCCGTTCTCGAGGCAACAAATTCGCAGCTCATAGCACTACTGTTCAGAGTTGTAATGGGTGAATTATTCCTCCTCGGTGCAGGTAATTTTGAGGTAATTCCTAACTTATTCAGTTCTACTACTTTTCTAATAGTGTTAGCTATCCAGTTGCACCAGTTTGATCCATCTTTTGTGCTATCGACTTGTCGCTGTCCACTATATAAATTGTGAGTGAATCTGTTGACTTTATTTGCTACATCTGAGTATTACGGTAGAACTATTTCTGATTCTAGGCATGGAAAAATTTATTCTGGACTTTAAAATGATCAAAATTACGCATAATTTTTAACACCTGACCGCTTCAATCAATTGTTGCCTCGAAATGAGTAATGGGTTACTTACCGCATATCAGAACTGAATTACTTGCTGATTTATCATTAGATCGTTCTGTATTAGGTTTCACATTAGTTGGTATTTCTTTAATTATTTTGGGTTTCATTTTTTTTGCATTGTGTCTTTCATCTGGCATTCAGACACGCTGTTGCATGAGCACCCGTAATGGAACACAGTATCACCCTCACAATTCAACTCCTAAAATAGAATCCGCTCACAATCTCACCAAACTCCTAGAAAGGTTAACCACTCGGATGGACAATGTGAAGCAAGATTTGAGAAATACTAGAGAGAGACTACCAACAATGTTAGTGATAATGGACCTCATGCTGGACCTCACCACCTTAGGAATAACGACCAAAATAACTATGTGGGAGCGAACTTTAAGAACATAAAACTTGAAGCACCCACTTTTGATGGCCAGTTGGATCCCCAAATCTTTCTTGATTGGATTTCTGATTTGGACCACTACTTTGATTTGTATAATATATTTGACGAGAGAAGGCTCCGATTTGCTAAAATGAAATTGGTGGGTCAGGCTAGAAAATATTGGACGAATGTTGAGAAACTAATGAGTTTCAGACATCAGAAAGCTATTCAAATTGGGATGAGATGAAACTGAAACTCCAAGAGAAATACTTGTCTGTGTCATATAAACGTCTGTTTGACTAATGAGTAATGACAACGTTTGACTTAAGACAATCGACCAGTATTAGATTACATCAAGAAGTTTGATCAATTTTTAGTGAGATGTGGCAAGGATGAATATGATGTCATAGTCTTATCTAGGTTCCGTTCAGGACTTAAGAATGAGCTTAGACGTGAGCTAATTCTTAGAGATATCTTTACTAAAGAGCAAGCTATTCAAGTTATTCAGGATTTAGATCAATTCCAGGCTTCCTTATTCCCTAGACACACCAATTATAGGGAAAATCCCAACCTGTTAAATATCAACCTAATCTATCCTAATCTCAGTCTCGTTTTGGACCTAGCAACTCCAATCCTAAGCGCGAAGACAAAGGCAAAGGAATCGCAAGTGAGTCGTCTAGATCCATTCAACAGACTCAATGTTTCAAATGCCAAGGGTATGGTCATGTTTTAGCACAATGTCTAAGTAAGTCAAGAACGTTGATTATTGACACCCAATCAGACAGTGACCAGGATGATTTAGATGAAATCGTTCATGACCCTGAAAGAGATATTTGGGAAGATGATTTTGATGTTGATCAGGCCGCCACCTTGGGATGTGTTTTGAGTATGCATTCACTGTCAATTGACGATGTAGATAAAATTACCCGTCATCTGAATGTGGTGAGGTGCGCTCTGGCTAAACTTAAAGAAAATGACGACTGACATAGAACTTCAATTTTTCAAACTCATTAAAATTGATGATAAGAATTGTTGGGTTATCATTGATAGTGGGAGTTGCGTCAACACCGTCGCCTCAAATATGGTAACTAAACTTGGGTTAAAGACCCTTAACCATATAAAGTGTAATGGGTAAATTTTGCGTCCATTGATGCGAAAGATATGTATCTTATTTCAATCCTATTTGCCACATATTCGTAAAAAATTGGCCTGATGTAGTCACCATGGACGTGGGTCATATCATTTTGGGACGACCTTGGTTCTATGACCGAGATGTCACTATCTATGGACGTTCAAACTCATGTTCATTTGTTCACGAGGGGAAAAAATCAAATTGGCCCGTTGTGACCAACTCAGCCAACACCTGAGACTAAGCAGACTGAATCATTTAGCAGTAAGAAGGCGTTAACGCTGATCAGTCCCAAACTTATTGATAAGGAGATTGCCAAGGGGTCCACAGTTATTGCACTTATGCTAGAGAGATCAATGATGATTCTCCGAAGCAGATTTCTCCATTAGCAATCCCCATATTAAAGGAATATGCTGATGTTTCTTCAGAAGAACTCTCGGATAGTCTACCTCATATGGGTGACATCTAACACGCCATAGATTTGGTTCCGAGATCTTCTCTTTCCCACTTGCCTCACTATAGAATGAATCTGGCAGAGCATGCTGAATTCAAAAGGGAAGTTGATATGTTTTTGAATAAGGGGTTTATTAAAGAAAGTATGAGTCCGTGCGCAGTGCCAGCATTGCTAACCCCTAAAAAAGACGATTCGTGGAGAATGTGCGTGGATATTCACGCCATCAACAAGATTACCGTCTAATATCGGTTCCCTATCCCCAGACTGGATGACATGTTGAACATGATCTTTGGAGCCACCATCTTCTTAAAAATCGATTTGAAAAGTGGTTACCATCAAATTTGGATTCGCCCAGAAAATGAGTGAAAGATCGCTTTTAAGACTAAAAATGGTCTATATGAGTGGATGGTCATGCCTTCTGGTTTGACAAATACTCCTAGCACTTTCATGTAAGTGATGACACAAGTATTAAGCCCCTTTATGGGTAAATTCTTGGTCGTCTATTTTGATGATATTTTATTTTACAGTAAGACACTGGAGCATCATGTGGGTCATCTCAGGCAAGTTTGTCATGCATTGCGAAACAAGCAATTATACGCAAATCCTAAGAAATGCGCGTTCATGACTGACAGAGTCGTATTTTTGTTGCTTGTTATATCAGCTCAAGGGGTTTCAGCTGATCCTCAGAAAATTCAAGAATTATAAAGTGGCCAGAGCCTAAAAATATTAGAGAATAAAAAGTTTTCATGGGCTGGCGACATTCTATAGGCGATTCATAAAGGGATTCGGCACTATTATGGTCCCAATTACGGATTGACTGAAGAAAGAAGAGTTTCAGTGTTCCGCTATCACTGCCAAAGCATTCAAGAAAATAAAACAACGAATGACCGTAGCACCTATAATGAGACTTTCTGATTCTCTAAGGCGTTAGAAGTTATGTACGACGCCTCAGGCATTGGCATAGGTGGAGTACTCAGTCAAGAAAACACCTAATTACCTTCTTTAGTGAAAAAATGAGCGGAGCTAAACTAAATTACTCCACATACGGCAAAGAATTCTATGTAGTTGTGCAATCATTACGCCATTGGCGACATTACCTCTTACCGTAGGAATTCGCGAAGTCTTACGGTACCTTAACTCGCAGAAGAAGCTCAGTGCTAAACACAGTAGATGGATTGAGTTTATGCAAGACTTTACTTATACCTTGAAGTACACGTCTGGCGTTGAGAATAAGGTAGCGGATGCGCTCAGTCGACGCATCTGTGTGCTTAAACAATTGAACGTTGAAGTAGTAAGTTTCGAGCGAATCAAGAAAGAGTATGTGTCATGCCCCGATTTTGGAGAGATTTTTCGTGCTTTGAAGTAAGGGGTGACACGGGAGATAGATGATTTCCTACTCCAGGATAACTATCTATTTTGATTTCACACGTTATGCATTCCCCGTACCTCACTACGAGACTATCTTGTTTGGAAACTGCATGCTGGGGTCTTGTTGATCACTTTGGACGAGAAAAAATCATAGCGGTAGAAAATTTGTTTTACTGGCCAATCCTAAAACAAGATATTGCGAGGTTAATAGGGCAATGTCGCACCTACCAATTGACCAAGTAGCAAAATCAGAACACTGGCCTGTATATGCGTTTACCCGTGCCAGACTGCCCCTGGCAAGACGTGAGTATGGATTTCGTGCTTGGATTTTCAAAGACTATCAGAAGCACGATTCTATATTTGTGGTTGTGCCGTTTTTAAAAGATGGCCCACTCATCGGTCACTGATATTGCACATTCATTGTCACATTCTCATATTTATTATATAATAAACTCTGTTTTTAATCTTATTTATTGTTTAAATTATATGCAAGCCCATTGCTAAAGGAGAGGGAAGAGAAACGAGCCCAAAAGCCCATCAAAATTCTGATTTAATTCAGAATTAATTCGAAATCATCAGGACAGATCAAGGCAAATCAGAGAAGATAAAATCAGTTGAAAATCGGTTAAAACAAATCTTCATAAATCAATTGGTTAAAGCCAAAGGTCAAAGACAGTTTCGTTAAATCTAGGAGCTGAAGCGGGAAATTCAGAATCAGATAAAGTCATATCGCGAAATCAGGGAGTTCCACCCCCAGGTGTGGCCACCTGGCCACACCTTTGCCACAAAAACGCGGCAAAAGCCACGTTTTTTTTGCTTTGTTGGTACAGTTGGGGGAGCGTTTGCTCCCCTATCTTCGTACGCTCCTACCCGTTGGTTTTTTTCAATAAATACTTGATTTTCAGAGACCACAGGGAGCGACCAAACAGAGAGTAGAATTTAGACTATTCTGTAGTTTATAACTTAGGTTTTTAGTTTTATTTTATGTAATTTTTATTTTTTTATGTAACTGAGAGGAGAGGAGAGGAGATTTTTATGGAGGAATGAGAACAAGTTTGTACTGAGGGTGACACCGGTGTAAGTAATCTTTTCTTTCATTGTTATTTGAATCGAATCGAAGTTTATTTCTTTTCTATTCTTGTTTTTGTTTGCTTCCTTCTTCTGTGTTTGTGAATCAAAATGACTCCGATAGCCTCGAAGTTGTCTTGCCCTTGCAAGTGCCGTTGATGGCTTATGGTGATGGATATCCATTTTAATGGTAGTGTTGCTTGCCTCTTCATTTCATAGTGTAAATCGGGAATGGGGAAGATCCTATTTGTCATATTTCTCTCGCCTTCAAATAAAGGTATATCGTCGATACGAGTCAAAGGTAAGCAGACGCGGAAGAGGTAAGTAAGTTTTTTAGGTTTTTAACTTTCTTTTCTTTTAGTTTTAGTTTAGATCACCAATACCACAATCTCTCAACTCTTTTATCACTCTTTTCAATTTCTTTGTATATATTCATTTTCTATTTTCTCCACCTTCTCAATTTACCACTTTCTTCTTAACTTAACTTTAACCTATTTTCCTTTTCTTTTAAAGAACTAAAAGATCTTTAACCATTGAATGTAATTTAAAAGAGAACTTGCAGAGCACGACCCGCATAGCTACTTGCTATAACGGTAGTATTGAGTACTTGCACATTCTATTTTTAAGTTCTGAAATTCTGTATTCTTGTGTGCAGGTGAAACCTCAATCAAATTTTGGCGCCGTTGCTGGGGAGGGACGATAAGTAATTCTTTTTTTAAGTTTACATTTTTAGTTAACCTTCTTTTTTCTTAGTGTACATGTTTAACAACAAGGAAATTTTTGCTGCAGTGGACATATAAGTGGCCCTGGACTCTGCTCAAGAAAGCAAAGCCTAGAAGTCCTCAGATTTGCTACATTCTAGTGACAATCTGAGTGAACTACTAACCTGTATTTTTACAAGTTGGCTAAATTGTAAAGCTAAAATTCTGTAGCTATTTATTTCTTATTTGTCTCACTGTACATACTTTCTAATCTCAACAGTAAAATGATGTTTGTTAAATACTAAAAACGGTTTAGACTTTGCAAAAACGGTTTAGACTTTGCATTTAGGCACGTGTCTAATTCGTTTACATTTTATATTACTGTTGAAGAGTCCTGGAGCAAAAGGTACGTATGCGTAGCATATAGTTTAGGAAACATTCTTGAGTGATTATTTACTTGTTGAATGTTATTTTTCTATATCCTGCACACTTTACACAATCAATCTTAAGGGCTTGTCCTATAAATAAGATAAGGTGGGGAAGTCATTACCCTCCCTTAGCCCATAAACAATCTCCTCACTCACTAACCCAAGCCTAAATAAAACTAAGTAGACGTTGGCCCTAGGGACATCTCAAACTCATATAGGAGACTGACCTAAGGGGGAAGTTGATTTGAATTTGAGTCTTGCCAAATCGGTGTTTAAGGTTGGGGATTGAGGGGCAAAACCCCGAAGGTTGGTGGTTTGGCATTATTAGACACGTTGCTTAAGCACGGATATCTCCCACTGATCTTGCCCCTACCTTGCCGATTAACTTGTGGTCAGATTTAGCAATATATCCCCGTGGACAGTCTAACCAGTTAGGAGTCGTCTAGGTCTAAGGTTTACCCTAACTTAGGTTAGATTTTTTCTTTTTATTTGTTTGCTTATTTGCTTGTTTTTCTTTATTTGTGTTTGACATTTCTTGTGTGATATGGCTTATAACAACAATTTTTTAACTTTAATGGTAATCCATGTTACACTTCGACCTTTTTTTGGATGTTGCCAACGCGACATATCATAAACTTTAACCTAGTGTGCCGGATTGGTCTTATCCGAATCAATACATGCCCCAGTCTCAATACTATGAACAAGACTGGAATAATCATCACTACTCTTCACAGATTCAATGGGGATATAACTCCCTCGAGTCATATTGTCAACCTCCTTACCAACATCCAGCTTCATATACTCCTTCCTAACAACCATTAGAAGAATCAATTGACTGGGAAAAGAGGATGGAAGCCTTAGACGAGCTTGAGCGACAAATTCAAATTTTAGAAGACTCAAAATCCCATCAAAATTTTCAAGTCACAGATCCTTACTCTATTTTTCAAGAAGAACATGCCGACTTAGAAAAGAGTATGGAATTCATGGTTCAATCTCAAAATGATCCACTCACTATGATAGAAGCAAGACTTAGTAAATTGGAAAACATGCGTAGGAATAAAAAAACTCTCCCTCCCCAATCTTTGACTATTCCTTACACTTCTAGCCATATTGGTGAAAATCAAGAATCATGGTATCTCGAAGACTTTGACTACGATTCAATTTCACCACAAAACCTTGAACTTGTCAACCCATTGACGAATTGATAAGTTTTCATTTTAATGAGATTGAACTTGATGATGAATATGAACCTGATCCCCAACCTTGTGATTTATTTCCCATCTTCGAATCTATGTTGACTCTGGATTCTTACCTAATTGGACCAAATTTTCGAGCCAACATTTATTCCCGTGCCCATAAATCTAGAAATTGAATCACCAATTTTGGATAGTCATTTCCATTGATGAGAAAAGAATGTGAATATCAATTTTTGGACTTGGACTCAACTCTTGAATCAAAACTAACTATGAACCCAAAGTTAATTTTTCCGAGTTAGTTTTGATTCTTGAACCTATCATTCTTGAGTCCAAGTCAACCATTCCACCAAGTCATATTTTTTTGTTGGACATAGATATAGACCGTGATGACTCCATGATGATTTTTCAGAACTGGTCATGTAGTGGGAGTAAATTTAACGATAGGATCTTTCATGATCCTATTAATATTGGGAACTGTAAATATGTAAATAGAAAATAGGTCAATAAAGTTGGGTTCCGTGAACCGCCACATTATCTTAATTGGGCAGCAACGCTTGACCCAATCAGACCACCACCGAAACCACTACCATAAGGTAGTATTTTCCTTCATTTTCATGCATCTATGCATTAATTCGTACATTGAGGACAATGCATGAGATGGGTGTGGGGAGGGTTCTAACATAACTTAGGTTTTTCTTTTATTATATAAAATTTTTTTAAAACATTTTTCAATGCTCTAAAAAGCAGTTTCACTACGCGTGCGGTGCGGGAGCGCATAATGCTTGAACAGTTTAAATGGTGATTAAACGGATTACACGTTTGATTATTATTTTAATATATAATATTATAATATTTAAAACATGCAAATATGAATTTTATAAGCTCTAAAAAAATCATAAAAGATATGGCAAATATAACTTAAAAATTAAATTGTTACTATTAAGAGGAATTTAAAAAATAATAATGTCAATCAGTTCAAAGTACATCAATGTATCTCCACCTCCAACAACTATAGTTAAAAAAATATTTTTTAAATGAATAAATATATGTATTTCTTTCAAAAAGTAACATACCTCTAATAACTTTGGTTCACTGCTAGATGCAACTGCAAGTAATGTGCAACTCTATCCTTCTTACGCTTGAGACACTATTCAGCCTATTAAAAGAAACAAAGACCATTAGAAAGAACCTGGATAAAATACGTGCACGCGAGAGGGGAGAGAGCTGACTAGGGGGAGGTCGCCATCGACGCTTTGCTGGTGACCAGAGAGCTAACCGCAGACGGAGGTCTTTGTCGACACAGAGAAAGTCACAGTAGGAGGATCAACCACAAGGGGAGGTTATCGTCGAAGGGGGAGGTCGCCATAAGAGGATCAACGTTTTGTGAACTTCTTCGTCGTTGTCGAGTTTCGGGAGCCCTAATTCTTCAGGAGGATCATCGCCGCCGTGAGCTTCATGAGCTTTAGATAAAATTAACGCTTCGGGAGCTTCCTCGTCTAGTCTTTGTGAGCATCGAAAGATTCTTCGTAAGATTTAGGGGCTTCATCGCCACATAAGGATCAAGAATGCGGATAAATATAGGGCTCGCGAGCCCTAATTCTCCAACACGCGATAATTTATATTCCCAATTATTATTTTGAGTTTGAGTTCATTTAGCCTAGTGGTTTCGAAATTCGAACTCATTTAGAAAATGATTGAATAACGTTTAAACGGATGCTAATTAATCAAGTATTGGATGCTTAATCGTCGCTTAAGCGAATTAATCGCCTGGCCGAGTAATCCGACCGCTTTCTTCAAGTTCTGTTCGGTTTCTAGCCGAAAACGTTTAAGCAGTCGATTAATCGGCCGCTTAAAACTTTTTTTAGAACACTGACATTTTTCTTTACTTTTAAAATTTTTTTGAAAATAGAAACAATATTGTGATATATTCTTTGTAAGAAATTAAGTCAATTTTAAGGAATAGGAGAATCATAATTAGGATTTCTTATACTTGATCAAAATAAGATTATTTGTTTGATTTCCAAGGTTAGTAAGAAAATTTGAAAAAATAATTTAGTCTTGATTTTTACCTTGATGATATATGCATGCTTTATACACTTACACACTTAGGGTTCAAAAAATAAGATTTTTATGTCTTATTAAGAAAAAGAAAAAATATATATAATATATCAAAAATCCTTTGATTAAGCTGGATATTTGTGCTTCATAAAGCATAAGTATTCATGCCTAAAAGCGGTTCATATAATAAAATCTTTAATTTTGTGGCCTTATTTGCTCGAGTCCGTAAGTCCTTGGGTGTTTTCTCACCCGGTGCCCTAAGACCGTTTGGTTTAAAGAGTCACCGATTAAAGGCTCGTTACATGGGCAGATTAGAAAGCCTAATAAAACTAAAGAATAATATCACCAAAAAAATAAAAAAATAAAAGGGAAAAAAATAATAAGACATAAGAGTTAGGAGTTAAATAACCCTGAGTCAAAATTTCACGGTCACAAAGGTGCATATGACTTAGAGTAAAATAATAAATTGATGGGAAATACAGTTTGACTCCATGTCTTGGTTGATAACAAGTTTTTGAATTAAGACTAAGCTTAAAAATGAAAAGTTCAGTTTTTCTATAACTTATAGATTACTTAATTCTTAACAATAATACTTCAAATTTTTTTCTTTTCAAAATATATTTTCAAAATGCTAACACTTTGTTTCTCTTTCTTTATAGATTTTGTGGGTGTAATCCACTAAAAACCCTCACGAGACAAAACTCATCCTCTAGGGGAAACCTAGAGATTTAACGACTTGTTGCACATACTCAGTACAATCGCGTGACCTGCGAAAGTGGTCTAATAATTTTAGTTTAGTTTTGTTGTTTTGCTCGAGGACGAGCAAAAGATAGGTATGGGGGTGTGATCAGTCGCTGATATTGCACATTCATTGTCACATTCTCATATTTATTATATAATAAACTCTATTTTTAATCCTATTTATTGTCTAAATTATATGCAGGCCCATTGTTAAAGGTGAAGAAAGAGAAATGAGCCCAAAAGCCCATCAAAATTCTGATTTAATTCAGAATTAATTCGAAATCAGAAAATCAGGGCAGATCAAGACAAATCAGAGGATAAAATCGGTTGAAAATCGGTTAAACAAATTTTCACAAATCAATTGGTTAAAGCCAAAGGTCAAATGCAGTTTCGTCAAATCAGGAGCTGAAACGGGAAATGCAGAACCAAATAAAGTCATATCGCGAAATCAGGGAGTTTCACCCCCCGGGTGTGGCCACCTGGCCACACCCTTGCCGCGAAAACGCGGCTTCCGCGACTTTGTTGGGGCAGTTGGGGGGCATTTGCTCCTCTATCTTCGTACGCTCCTCTCCGTTGGGTTTTTGCCTATAAATACTGAGTTTTTAGAGATCACAAGGAGCGACCAAGCAGAGAGTAGAATTTAAGCTAATCTGTAGTTTGTAACTTTAGTTTTTAGGTTTTTTTATGTAATTTTTATTTTCTTTATGTAACTGAGAGGAGATTTTCATGGAGGAATGAGAACAAGATTGTACTGAGGTGACACTGGTATAAGTAATCTTTTCTTTCATTATTATTTGAATCGAATCGAAGTTTTCTTTGCTTTTCTATTCTTGTTTTTGTTTGCTTCCCTCTTCTGTGTTTGTGAATCCAAATGACTCAGATAGCCTCAAAGTTGTCTTGCCCTTGTAAGTGCCATTGATGGCTTATGGTGATGGATATCCATTTTTATGGTAGTGTAGCTTGCCCCTTCATTTCATAGTGTAAATCGGGAATGAGGAAGATCCTATTTGTCATACTTCGCTCGCCTTCAAACAAAGGTACATCGTCGATACAGGTCAAAGGTAAGCAGGCGCCGAAGAGGTAAGTAAGCTTTTTAGGTTTTAATTTTCTTTTCTTTTAATTTTAGTTTAGATCACCCACACCACAATCTCCTAACTCTTTTATCACTCTTTTCAATTTCTTTGTATATATCCATTTTCTATTTTCTCCACCTTCTTAATCTACCACTTTCTTCCTAACTTAACTTTAACCTATTTTCCTTTTCTTTTAAAGAACTAAAAGAAGATCTTTAACCATTGAATTTAACTTAAAAAAGAACTTACTAAAAAAGCTTTCATCGCTAGTCCCTCCTTGTGGATCACGACCTGCATAGCCACTTGCTATAGCGGTAGTATTGAGTACTTGCACATTCTATTTTTTAGTTCTGAAATTTTATATTATTGTGTGCAGGTAAAATCTCAATCACCCACTTCTTATCATGCAGCAAGACTTATGATGCTTTTAAAATTACTCAGATCTACTTTGATGGAATAGTTAAGTTGCATGGTTTACTCAAAACCATTGTGTCAGATAGAGATGTCAAGTTCATGAGTTACTTTTGAAAAACTCTATGGCATAAGAGGGGAACTAAGCCCAAATTTTTTACTACTTTTCATCTCCCAAAGACGGTCAAACCGAGGTGGTTAACAGTAGCCTAGGAAATCTTTTACGATATCTAGTCGATGAACATTTGCGGAATTGGATCTCACCTTACCCACTGCCGAATTTGCATATATTAGTTCATGTAATAGGTCATTAGGTATGAGTCCATTTGAGGTAGTGCACGGTTACAAATCTAGATAGCCTATAGATCTTATTCCCATGGCACATCATCCTAAAGTGTCCAAGTCAGCATCTGCATTTGCATCGCATATACATGATTTGCATAAAGAAATCAACAAGAAAATTCAGAAAAGTAATGCTCAGAATAAATCCTATGCTGATTTGCATCGTAGGCTCCTTGAATTTAATTAGGGTGATTATGTAATGATTCAGATTAGTCCAGAGCGGTTCCCACCTGAAGCTATTGAGAAATTAACTGCTCATAGTGCTGACCCTTTTAAAATCCTTAAGAAAATTAATCCAAATGCCTATGTAATTGATTTACCTCCAAACTTGGGGATTAGTTCGACATTTAATATATCAGACTTGGTAGCTTATAAAGGTCCTCCTTTTAACCCTGATAATTCACTTATAAATTTTGACGAGCCTACTCACGAGCTTTTATTTGAGGGATCCCACTTTCTCCCACTACCAACAACATTTGACCCATTTACAATAGAACAAATTGATAGCATAAGAGATGATCAGTTCATCTCTACTAGGGATGGCGGTTGCAGCAATATCTAGTACATTGGAAAGGTTGTCCAGAATCTGATAATACATGGATTACCCGAGAAGATATACAACGATTAGACCCGGATTTGTTAGAGTTCTATGAGAGTTATTTGGAGCCATACTCGATGTGATTGAGTTCTTTTCACGAGAGTACTGATGGGGGCATCACACCGGTTTCTTTACGTATATATCATTGCCGTCGTCATCGTGTCACATCGGCACCACTTTGGGTCTGGTTTTAAGCCTTAATTGTTTTATGAATCAGTTGTTATTATTGGAGGATCGTATAGTCCATATTTTATTCTGTTCGTTTTTTTTGTTTAAGTCTAATCAGACTTTGTTTAAGTCACTTTGAGGAGTCATGATTAGTTCTAGTTTATCGAGTCTTATTTTATTTCGTATTGTTTTATTGAGTCCTATTTTTAGTACCACATTGGTTATGTGGTGAAACTCATCTTTGTAAGGGTCTATGTAAGAGAGTTTGTTTGATGAATAAAGGCATTGAATATTTGGTTATAAAGCTTTGCTTTTGTTTTTGATTCAGTCTATTTTTGATCGATTCAACTGGCTGTGAAGCCTAAATCCAGGTTGCGACATGTGATCATATCTAAAATCCTAAATTCTTGAATTTAGTATTTGATTCCGCATCAGTTTCATGTCAGTTTTTGTTATCTGAAGTTTCAGTGGTATCATTTTGTCCAAAGCAAATTTGTGTTCAAATCCAAACGCAAAATGTTGAAGTGTTTCAATTTTTAAAGGCTGTTTTGGATATCATTCTGGCCCCATAAGACTGCTAGGAAGGTTGGCTCATTGTCTGCTGTTAATTGATAGGTTTGCTTTAAATAGTAACTTCATTTCATTCATAACACGCATGGTTTCAAATATCAGCCAGCAATTCTGATATATCACCAATATTTTATCCAGATTTTTGAGGTACCCGGTATGATATTGATCCTATAATGTCAGCTAATATCAAGGCCGATAGTGCCGCCATATCTGATATGGCCAATATTTATTGATGTTAATGCTAAAAATGGTTGGAGAATACTCATACCGATACTGGGATTTAATCCCTGATCACATATAGCTGAAGTTGTTCATGAGAGAAGTATTGCATTTGCATGACAAACTAAGTTATTTATTTCTGATAAGAAAACTAGCTTTTAATTAATTTAGAAACCTATGAAATAATTTGGAGACAACATTACGTTTCAGAAGTGCTTATCATTCCAAAAACAGATGGCCAAACTGAAGTGGTTAGTTGCAACATGGTTAATTTGTGTTGATTTTTAGCCGGCGAAAAGACCAATGTCAGAGGGCTTAATAATTCTTCAAGCAGAGTTGATGACTATAGCTAAAACTGAAAATAGTTCTGAATTCTTGATAGTACATTGCATGTTTTCGTTGGTTGTTGCATCGAATTTTGCACACACTAACCGGGTGCATTAGTGACTCTTGATAGTTCATTGTATGATTTTGTTGTTGTTGCTTTGAATTTTGCACACTAACCGGGTGCATTAGTGTTTGGGGGTGGTGTACACATGTGTGCATGCAACTTGAATAATAAGAAACTTATTTGGATCCTGTTCATAAAAGAGCAAGCACATGATTCATGCAGCTAATCACAGATTTTTATATGAAGGTTTTGCTTATTGTTGCCATGAGAGCAAGTTGTAGAAGATTACAGTGTGATAGAACAGAATTTATACTAATAATTGTATAGTATTGTGAAAGGAGGTTATTTCAAAAGGATGTCATACTAATTGTGAAGAAACTTGGTAATGTGGTTGAACAAAATATAAGTAGTTTCAAGCAGCAAATACTTTGATCTTCATCTAGACCAATGAAGAAAGCTAGCATTATTCTACATCAAGGTGCCAAATAGACCTATTATCACCCCTACCACCCCTAACAAGAATTAATGCACGTTGAATCATTTTTGTCTTTCTTTCTTTCTTTCCCCTCCTCCTTCCTCCTATTTTCTCTTATTTGTTCTAATAATGCACCTTGAATCATTATAAACCATCTTGATCCAGTTCCCATAAAGAGCAAGTATGGGAGGTTACTTTGGAAGTTTCATAAGGTTTGTGAGAGGAACTGAATTCATATTGAATGATTGTGTATCAGTGTGAAAGCCTCTCAGGAGTCTCTGATACTAATGTTGAAGGTGTTTCTTAACGTTGCAGAAAGGGGAAAAAAAAAAAACTTGGACTTGAGTAAAAATATTGAAAGCATTTGTCAATGTTGCAGAAAGGAAAAAAATGTAACAGCGTGAAACTTTTAAATCAAACTCATGTAACACTGCTGTTAATGGGCAAACATCACCAGGAAGATGGGGACCTCTGATATATGGATTAAAAGTCATCTCACCACTGCTCTTAGATGGATCAAACATCATCATTTAACAGAACATGGAATATTTTGTTGGCACCATTAATTAATATTCACTTAGACATGAAAGATCCCTCAATCTATACCAATGTATATGCTAATCCACCATTTATTTTCAATGATTGAAAGTACAATCTTACAGAACTACAATTTACAGTTTTCTGATAGAAAATTACAAAGACGTCTTGTAGGATACGTTAACTGCGCTATCTTTTATAAATTTAAGTTGGATATTCGTTGATCAAAAAGTATTTCTCTACAAAGTTTACATGTGAGAACTGGAGTCTGGAATGCTACTTTGGACAATAATAGTGTCCTTGGGGTGGTGGCCTCTCTCTGATTCTTCAACTTGTTTTATGTGCAGCTCTTCCAACATCTGAGCTGTGATAAACTTGCAAGGAGCAAAGTATACTACATTGGACAAGTAGAAAACAGTGTAGAATCTGTTTCTCCTCATTTCAGGAAACAGAGTGTCCGCAATCCATGTTTTTAATACCAAGGGAGAATAGTTACAGATGCGATCTTTTGGGACCCAGACAAAGGCATTGTTGCTGTACCTAGTAACAATATATGAACAGCTAATGGAAATACTTACAGAGGTATACATTCCTGACTTTCCTATATTTAAGCTGTAGATATGCATGCACTATATTCCAGAACCTGTTTTCATTTTGTAGTTTAATGGAATTTAGGAATTGAACGGAAATTTTCTGCACTGTTTTAGCAAAATGTTACTGAATGGCGATCCATCTCAGAGAGTATAGACAACTAGTGTGTCCTGTTTCTTCTACAATTGTTCAAAGGAGTATTACAGGCCTCATAAAGTTGTAGTCTTAAGCTCCTTCATTTTCAATTCTTCTGTACATATTCATGTAGATATAGTTTCTTGAGCTACTTGTGTGGCTGTCTGGTGCAAATGTGATGTAACTGAGGGTTCAGCTCTCCTCAGTATATCACATAGGACATGTGCTGGAGCTGCAGGCTCAGTATTGACTATTGAGATAGATATGTAAACCAAACTTGTGGAAACAAAGTTGAAATGACATAGCAAGAAAACTAGGTCAAAATGGTTTCTGTTGCCACAGGGTGGTGATGCTTCAAATAATGAAATATTCTTCTCAACCTTTCAATCTTGATGTTCTTATGTCTTGGTTGTCGGTGGGCCTGGCAACCGAAAACAAGGAGTAGGACCAGGGTCTTCAACTTAGTCCATTCTCATGTCACGTCTTGGAAGTTTTCTCGTGAAAATGAAAGGGGAGGAAGGGTGGATTGCAGATGTGTTACCTCACAACTTTGTTCCATATCTCTTCATAAATGGGTTCATCACCATTGGTCTCCTAGGTTCAGACCCTTTTCTGTTGACCTTGAAACAATTATCCCTCCAACATGCATGTGGCTATAGCTGCGTCTCTAAATTCTCTTCTCCTCTGATTGACCTCAATGGACCAGGTGTGTTCATTCATGTCTCTGTTAAACTAGAGAAATATCTTAGGCAGGTGACATAGTTTTCATTATCTATAGTTTATAATATTTCTCCATGCTGGAGCTGACCGTTTTAATAGGTTATCCAACTCTTTAGATGAAAGAGATACAAACTAAAACAAAGTGAGAAGTGCTATCATCTTTGATGAGTGCTTGGATTTTATACAACCCCCAGCCACTGATTCACCATGCAAATGTGTCGGTATCACGGCGTAGCCTGGCCCTTTTTCGTTCCACAGATTTGGCCGGCAGGCCGAATGGGCAGCATGCATGTGTTGATGTCCACATGCAAGCACCTTATTGGGCTGGGCCCATAGAGCCACATTTTCAAAAGTAGAGCCCATGATACTTTTCAGTGGTGTGAGCTCACGTCTTCTTTTGTGTTTTCAAATTGCTTGAAATTTTGAACTAGACTTGTAAGCTCTTTTAGCAAATGTAAAACAATCAGATATAGGCATGTTATCATATCATGGACATGCTAGTAGTAGCTATTAAGGGATGTTGTATGTTGTCATTGTGCATGCATAAACACATATATGCAAGGAGACATGGATGCAGGTGAGGGTTGGGGAGGAACAGAGAGATGGAAGGGGTTTTTTTCATGCATGGCACTGCAATGTGAGAGACATTTCGGAATGTCGCTGATTTCTCTTTGTACATAGGCACATGGATGTTAGCACAAGTGTCTAGAGATTACATACTAGTTAGTAGCTATACACATGTGGGTGTTGGGGAGTAGAGCGGGCTCTCCATGCATGGCATTACAACATGATAGAAGTGGTTGGGTCGGGGATGCCTCTTCAATTGTTTCTGGTGGGACTAATAGGTCTGGACATGTACTCTTTTCCTCAAAGAGTGGGGGTTCATATGTCGTGGACAAAAGAAAAAGGCCATCACCCCCAAAGAACACAATATTAAAGCCCCATGAGAAGTTAAGAAGAGGTGGACTGGACACATAGCACATCTCTTTTTAGACCCATTTCAAAATGGAGGAGGGACCCTGCCCTTAATCTGTTTTCCTAACCAAAAGTAATTTCAAAGTATTGGACATCTACAATCTCACCACCCTCATCCCCCAACCAACAAGTCAAAAATAATCCAAAAGCTCACTCCATACCACCATCCGGACAAAAGGCAGAGGTCCATCCATTGAGACCCCTTTGGTCCACCTTCTCTTAACTTCTCTACTATTTCTGTTGGACCATGTGGTCATCATAACTCACATATAGGAAAGCTAATCAACAACTTATATAAATTTGTAAATCCAATAACTCTATGTCACAACTCTTCTAGCTAGTGTTTTTATCACCTACTCTTTAGCATGTATGTGCTGGCCACATTGGCCATGTCTAGATGACTCTTTTTCTTTACAAACAAATAGAATACACAGGAATCATCCATAGTTAGCTAGAACTTTAGGCACCCTCTTCTCACCTCTCATATGTCCACAAGGCCACAATAATGTACTCAAACACTTGTTAAGTTAGTACTTGTTATTGCTTTGCTTGTGGACTCCACAAGCCTTTCCTTATCCCCTCTTCTAACATTAGTTGAGAACCCTTCTGCTTAGTCCATACCACTGTAGTGCTTTGATTAGTGAAATCAGAAAAGAAAGCACTAGAATTGGAATCTTGGTTATTAGTAATTGGGGATATAATGTAACAAAAAGGAGAAGACTTCACCTTCTTTACATTGCCTTTGTAGTCTTGTCAGTTCTATGCACTATCAAGTTTTGGGTCAACCCTTATCCTCCTCCCTTCACCATGCACCCTAATTCATGTCACACCATTATCCCTGAGATCACAATGCACAGTGTTTTTTTCCTGCACCCAACAGTGGTTGCATAGGGAAGTGTGCTGCCTGCCTGCCTCCCTTTTGATGGGTCCCATTTTTGAATTTTGTGACCATGCTTGACTTTGACAACAAAAAGCATGGGATGTAAAGTCAATTATCCTTTTCATCTGAGGTACATTGCGAGGACAAGTCAAGTAAGCTCGTCCAGAGTCATGCTCATGGAGATAATAAAATCTCCATAGAATCTATGGCTCAATAATGTGCTATAGGAAATTTGGCATTATGAAATGAGAGGTTTTCTTTTTGATTTGATGCATTTATCAGTCTTGTCAGGCTAAAAAGTGTCAAAACAAAATGGCAAAGATCACAAGGAGTTGGTAATAGCTCTTGCATAGTGAACATCTTCCAATTATTGTACTAAAAGAGGAGGCTAATCATGCTACATACATGCATCCTTATGTCCATACTGTACAATTAAATTTATACTTTTGCATATATTCACTCTATGTATTCATCTACCTGTGAATCCATCTTAGAATCAAGCTTAGCGGCCAACATAACGACATTTCAGGTAGAGTTCTTGTAAGGCTTTGATAACATCACAAGTATAAGCCAACATGATTTCTACAACATCGAAGGTAGAGAGATAGATGCATAAGGATGACGATGTGTGAAAAAGCCAGTGCCATTTACTTAGATTGGATTTCCGCGAGGTTCTGACTTATGTGTAAATTTCTCTTTGCTTTATTTGCTTATATGCGTGTACTAGATTATTATCGGTTGATAGATTTCATTTAGAAACATTACAAGGTCTTCTTACAATCTTACTTAGGTGCATTGCTGTCTTAAGGACTGAAATCACCCAACTAACCAATCAAACCAAAACAATAAATCAGTAGATAGTAGATTGGGTGCAAAAAGGGAAAAAACAAGGCAGGGGACAAACATGAGAAAGACTTTCCATAGAACCAACTCAAACAAAGTCCGCATCCTAAGGGTTTTGTCATGTCTCACATGCCATGCTCCCTACATTCTTAAGGGCCTACCTGTCTGTTTCTCCTTCAAGCCTCTGAAGAGTTGTTATCTAGCTGTCTTGTCTACTTCTTTCACTCACTCACAGCACGGGGATAGCATAAATGATAAATCTTGTATGTTGTTTTGTTTGCTTGTAATCATTCTTTCTTCCTGACTTTTGTTTGTTGTCCTTTTTTATACAAATTGGGCTTTGTTTGTATGCTTTAGCAGTGTGAATCTGAGATCGTTACCATCTAACACATGAAATCATTTTAACTAGCTCATAGTATTTTCCTTAGTTCAAAATTTCACTACTCTTCACATGGTTTCTTGTCCTAGCAAAATTATTCTGCTTTTGCTTTCTCTGGGTGGAAAAATCATGTGCTTTGATTGTGCATAATTCTTCCAATGTGGTTCCTTTTGGCCTTTGATGAATCTGAATCCTATAATATCCTAATTATTTTACCTCTTCTTCTAGGCTCTGTTTGTAGGTTGGGCTGAAGTTCTTGCAACTTCCATGAAACCTTTCAGACTAATAGTTTATATTCATCTAACACACTCTTCTCCGTTTGATCTAAAGTGCAGTACTCCAACCTCTCAAAAGATTTGTGAAACCAGAACGCCTCCACAAACAATTAATGCTCGTTTAAATGCCCTACCTTAACTGTAACATACCCTAGCTCACCTACGACAACTACCTGTCGGTTGACGATCCATTAAAGACCACGACATGAGAATAATGCAACATTCCTTTACAACGATGGGTCGACCAAATAGGCTCTTTTTAAGTGGTCCTAATGCATCCCCACTTGCCCGGCATTAGTGTCCGAAACAGTGAACAGAAATGGACACAACACCAAAGACTAAAACGATCCCAATCAGTAGGGATCAAGAAAATGCATGCATGAAACCATTTGTGGAGCAAGGATTAACCACCATGAAAAGGAAAGGATTCAAGGGAAAGTTCTTAGAAGAAAGAAGATAGCCATGAGCACATTCAGAGGCTACGGTCGCAGATGCATTTATGTAGTTAACAGGAAACCCTATGAAGAAGACACTCGAGAGTCTAATAGCAAATGGCGTCGAAACAGCAGTATAGAACAATCACATCATTGTACATGCTGGTCCTTGAATGCTGGTTTCAGGCTATGTGAGCTTCCAACCATTTGGTTGGAGCCCTTGAGGACTTTTAGAAAGTTTGATGTAGCAAAGATCGATCTCCTTTCAGAGGCTGATGGAAGGGAAGCTTGGAAGGATAACAACCACTGAACGTGTAAACATTGTGGAGCCTTGTTTCTATGTACTCTTGTGAAGCATGCAGGGACATGGTGAAAGCAACAATTCAAGTACAACACCAACATCAACTGCTAGCTCTTGTTGTTTTAGTTGATGGGGACTTAACCTATTGTTTTCCATACTTATGAGCACAATTACAATTCTAGTGTTCTTTCACTTGCAACTAAGTTTTCAGAGTGGGGAGAGAGGCCTGACATCTATTCTATCCCACATTTTTCATCTTATCTACCATTGGGGAGGTTTAGCATCAACAGGTGCCAGATGCAGACTTCTCGGTCCTTGTGCGGAGCGAGAGGGCACGATGGTCGCATGGAGACTCATCAGCGAATCTGATCGGGAGCTCTACTTCAAGGACCATCGCGCATATTTTGGGACCGAGCATTCTCGCTACTCAGTTGTACTTTAGTTGTCTCTTCTTTTTGTGAGATTTTCACCTTTTATTGATTGCCAGAAAGGACTCCCCTTCTGGTCTTGCGAAACTTGTATCCCTTGTAGGATTTATTTGTGTACCTTTTTTCATTATCAACTCTTTAATTGAACTGATGGCGATGCTCCACCTTTCTTTCTTTTTGAAAAAAAAAAAAAAAAGGCTGTGCAATTGCAATTGTTGTTGTTTGTGATTTTCAGGGTTTTCTTTGTTGTTTGTTGTGCCGCAATTCATGAGAGAAATTGCAATTGATTGATACCAATCTATTGTGTGACTGCAGCCACCCTCTTTGCATGAGATGGTGAAACTGAAATGTTTAGAGAAATTCAAGAAGCTATTGTTTGCATCACAGGAGTGAAAGCTATCGAAGAGGAAGAATTTAAGATGCTGTTGATTGTAACACTATCAATGTAAATTTGTATCACTATGAATGATGTATCTTGTTAACATCCAGCAATTGAAAAGAAAATATCCACTGGGGGAACAGTTTACAACGTGCATACATGTTGATTGTTGAATGAGCAATAAGATGAGATTTTTAACCAAATTCTATGGTTGAGAGTAGGATTGGGACTATGCAGGTGACAGCCATTGACAAAATAAACCTGGGACCAATTGGCCTACAGTTTGGCAGCCACTAGATGCAGACCTTTGATGATGTGTGTGTGTGTTGTATCAACGCATGCAATTTTTTGTAATGTCCCGTTCCCGCGGGTACAGAAACATTCTTGCGACGTATATATGTAAGGTGGAAATGCCCTCACATATATACGCTAAGTATCAGTACAGCTAAGAATTAGAATGCGAAAGCACAGTAGTAATATACATTCTAATAGAAAAGTATAAGTATATAGTTATTACAGAGAATGATACAATATTGCAGGAATATTACATCACCAGAGAATACAAAAGTACTATTTATAAAGAGATATACATAATCAAAAGCTGAGAAGTGCGCACGAGCAACAAGAGTAGCCTCAAGAGCCAATCAGGAGAAGAGCTTGCAGGAAAGAGCTATGGTGACATCCATTAATCCACGCTTCCGCTACACACTCTGATTAGCTACAGTAATGTCACCATGGTTCAGACTCCTGGATTTGGACATGAAGGTCCAGGGTTGTCAGAAAATAACACAGCGAGTACGTAAAATTAAGCCAATTGGCGCGCACAAGCAGTCACACGTGTACATGATCAAGTGATGTGGTTCAGACATATGGTACATGCAATGACCAATAACATAAATGGAAATCAGAGAATCAATAGTAAATCCGAAATCAAGTAAGTACATGTGTATTGATAAATCTGAATCGAAAAACATGCATAAAAAATAATGTCGAGAGTATAAATACACCTAAACATGTAATGCTACAAGTCAGAAAATAAGAGATCAGGAAAATCCTGAGCAATAATTTAGAAATCACATATAGCAAAACAAAATATCCAGCTCAAGTCATACAACATGAATTGTTCAATTATAATACAGGGCAAATCACGTGCAAGGGGTAAATTAGTGTGTTGTATTTAAGTTATCTAATAATAATCATCAATATCGTCTGATATTTCAATTATCCCCTTACCAATGTCACCCATCACCGATAGTCCATACTACAGTTTGTGCTCTACTAGAACTCGCTCGGATCTGATATGGGTGTACCAGTATCAGAACGAAGGAGAGATCAAATATCACACGTTCCTAATATCATTATTATGCGTTGCTAAATTCTTATTATTCGTCCGATCCATATGTCTAGGTATGTGTTATCGGTACACATACATCACATATGAATAAGACGAGTTATATTGAAAACTGATAAAGAACTGATGGATCATATTTGTAGTGGGTCCCGCCTCTGTCCAGGACTGTGACTCAAGAGAGCAGGTTACTGCTTTCGAGGACTTATATTACGCCTCATACGATACTTCAAGACATAGCTCCTGCTTCCGAGGACTTATCATTACGCGCCCCATACGACACTTCAGAAATATAACTCCTGCTTCCGTGGATTTATCATTACGCGCCTTACACGACACTTCAGAGATATCTACCATTATAAATATGACATCATACTGGTTTCCATCAGTTTCCCCCACCACAGTGTAAGTTGAGTACTTTATTATAGATTGTCCAGTGTAAAGTCCACAATGAATTCACAGTGATCCAATATCTATGATTAGCTAATTACGGGGATCAACAGGGGTATAGTATCAGGAGTATAATATCTGGAGTCTCTCTATTTCAGGAGTTCAGAAATACAGGAGTTCAGGAGTACAGGAGTACCAGATGTCTGATACCAGTATAATAATTATGTCAAGTCCCCATAAAAGTGATAATCATGAATAGACAATGCAATACAGGTGTCAGGCATAATAGTATCTAATTAGGTGTCACAACATCAGGTCAAATGTATCAGTACCAAGTGATAGCATGTGCCAAGTATTAAGTGATAGCATATCAATTGTCAGGTGTCAGATGCTAGGTATCAAGTATCAGTGTCAGATACCAGGTGTCAAGTAATTAACATGTTGGTGTCAGGTAAGTTGAATACAGAATCACAACACCATATGTTAAGCAATCATCCGGTCATGTAACATGTATAGGAGGACAGTATAGTTAAACATTTCAAACTCTTCACAATCTTATATATAATAATAATAAATTAACTTATTAATTAGATATGCGAAGCCAAGCGAAGCGGAAGCGTATCTAGGCATATCCAATACAAGTATAATACTAGCCAAAATGCCGAAAAGAAGTACTCGTAATTAACCAAGAACTTGTGTTCACATAACTTGAATCAAACTCTAGAATTGAACTCGCAACATATGAAACAACTTGAGAAAAGCACTCGCTTGAAACCACATGACACCAAGCAATATCCAGGAAATCCACGAACACCAAGTGCATGCGCGCATGAGGAGAGGAGAGAGAAAGAGATAAAGAGAGAATAGGGAAGTAGAGAGATGGGGGGAGAGAGAGAGAGTATGCGGGAAAAGAAGAAAAAGGAAATAAAAAAGGAGAAAGAAAAACAAGGAAGGAAGGAAGGAAGAAAGACAAAAAGGAAAAGGGAGGAGAGGGGTGGCCCTGGGCTGCTGGCTGCCGGCAGCGGTCAGGGAGGCGGCGACATGGCCGGAGGGGGCTGCGCGCGGTCGGAGCCCCGGGGAGGAAGGGAGGGAGGAGATGGATTTATGTTGTGGTTGTTGTTGATGTTTTTGTTGATGTTGTTGGTGGTGGTAGTGATAGAGAGGTGGTGGTGTTGGGGAGTTGGAAGAGGAGGTGGAGATGGTGGTTGAGTGGTGAAAGGGTAGAATTGGTGGCAGACTGAAGAAGAACAAGAATATGGTGATAATGAATTTTGGGAGAAATTGGAGAAGGGGATGTGTTAATTGAAGAGGAGGTCGAAGGTTCACCTAGAGGGGGGGTGAATAGGTGAAGGCTAATCTAATGGTCACTTAATGCCAAATGATGCGGAAGCTAAAAACAATTATGACCAAATTAATCTTTTTACGCTAAACACTATGTGTAACACAAGAGTGTAGCCGAATTCCCCGTGAAAGGCTCTGGACTAACTCCTCTAGATTCCCCTTGAATGGGTTGAGGTGCCGTGTTGGCTCTCTTGGTTGAATACAAGTGTTAGTCAATAATCTCAAGCAATATATCAATATGAGCACAAGGAATATATCATGCATATAAAGGTAAAAACAAGATAAGTAATGCAAGATATAAAAAAGGAGATAGAGAGAGAGAGAGAGAGAAATGGCAATCGCAAACACAAAGGGATTTGTTTCGAGGTTCGAGCACCCTTGCTCTACATCCCCGCCTTCGACACACGAAGGATTTCCACTATGCAAGATTCCAATGGATCTCTCCTCGGTGCCGCAACACCTACAAGCCCTCGGACTCCCTAGTCCCGTACACACGCAAGCCTCACAAGCTTGCCGAGGCCCCACCTCAAACACGGAGTTCACACACGAACTCGAAACCACCGAGTCCCCACTAGGACCCGAAACAATGCGAACACAACCGTCCGTCTCCTCAAAGGAACAAAGTAGAACTTTGGTGATCACAACTCTTGATCACCTAAAATCTTCTCACAATAACACTTCTATAAGATGAATAGCAATGGATGGCTCAAGTGTTTGTGTGAGAAAACTAGGAAAGAGATGGTGGAGGAAAACTCAAAGAATCTCTTTTAACACTCTTAATAAAAACTCCCCTTTTGATTGGAAGAATTAGCTCTCAAATTTGTGGAGAAAACTCTTTTAAAAGAATGGGAAAAACTGGCTCAAAGTTCTCCTAAAATCTTGTTACAAAACAATGACCAAACCCCTAAATTTTTAGGCTAGGAAAAACTAGCCGTTGGGGTCTGTCAGACCTGCCGGTCGACCTCCAACGGTCAAAAATCTGACCGTTGGAGCCTGCCGGTCGACCGCCCGGTCGACCCAAAAGAACAGAGATCACTGCTCTCAGTTCCGGTCGACCGACCGAGTCGACCCGCTCTCAGTTCCGGTCGACCCGCCCACTGAACTGCCAGACGTGCACGGCTCTGTGCACGTCGGTCTACCGCCCGGTCTACCGATCTGGCCTGTCAGCCAGTTCTGGGTCAGCACTTGGGAGAAAAATTGTTAGAGATAATCTTGTATTTTCTAAAACTTTATTTTTCCAAAACTTTACCAAATACAAAAACAAGATATTTTAAACTTATTAAAGCATAGAGTGTATGGATATGATCCACTACACAATCATGATGAAATATCTATGTTTTTGACATTAAGCTCTAAATATGATTTTGGTTAAATCATATACATAAGGAATTCCAAAAATCAAAATAGTATTTTTTCAAAATGAAAGTCTTTTCTAAACTGAAAATTCTTTTATGAAAAGACAATAAAATCAAGAGTGTGTGTGTGATATGTACTTGAGCAATCCACCAACTATTCTATCCTTTACATTTTTAACTAAAACAAAAACAAAATCTTATACCTAGACACAAGTCTTTAACTTCTTGAAGTCTTCACTTGAAGTCTTCTCATCTTCTTGACTTGGTCCAAACACGATCCAACGAGCTCAACTTATGATGTGGTCTTGATGCATAGGCTCGTGAATCAACCGGTGCTAGCTCCAAAACTTGACTTTAAATCCTTTGATGAAGCTTCACACCTACTAAGATCTTGATAACAAGTTTGTCACTAATTAAACACAAGATCATTAGTACTATAACTTCATGAGTTAATTCATCATCAAAACTAGAGTGATGGGCCTTTGGGCCAACAATCTCCCCCTTTTTGATGATGACAAAACTCATGAAGTTATATATGCATGGATTAAAGTAAAGCTTCAAAGAAGCTCCCCCTTAACTCATGCATACCACATAAACACATAACTATGCAATGAGGCACATAAATATGTATGCAAGTATGGAGATAAAACATGCAACAAGCATAAATCAAAATCTTTTTCTCCTGTTTGCAATACAAAAATATATATGCATAAACATAAATCTTTCTCAAACATGCATATAAACTCAAATACTTCTCCCCCTTTTTATCAATCATCAATAAAAGGGTTAAAGTAAAAACAAAATCATCAAATTTTTCTCCCCCTTTTTGTCATAAACAAAGAGATCAATAAGGGGTCAAACATATCAATAAAAGGTTATATGCGATATACATTCATGAAGAGGAAAACGTTAAGTTAGCTTCCCTACACATATGCATTACATGAAGAAGGGATGACAAGCCCCAATTCACATAACACATATTATGTAATGCATAAGAGGAGATGTGAAGCTCCCCCTACACACGTGTATCACATAAAGAAGAGTTGTCAAGCTCCTCAATATACAATACACTCAACATGAATCTATATGTAGAAGAGATGTTAAGCTCTCCTTACATATAAGAAATACAAATCAAAAAATGTTTTTTTTTAAATTTTTCTTAAACAAAATTTTTAAAGGTATCAGAGCTTTTGTAAAACAAACAAATTTTAAGATACCAAATTGAAAGTAATCATTTTTGTAAAACATATTGATACCAATTGAAAATTAACAAATATGAAGTTGAAACATATTGATACCAATAGTAAACATAATGATCAAAAATTTTTATCTTTCATCATAAACTTTGTGCTTTTAAAAATGTGAACCAATAGTAAGTTAAGCACATGAAAATCATATATATGTATGAAAAGAGTATACCAATTGACATTGATACATACATATATAAGCAAACAAAATATGAGTATATACAAAAATTATCAATTTAGATACCAATTGAAAGAATCCAATGATACCAATTGAAAATGACAATGTAAATCATGTATATCTCATATAACTAGCCTCCCAATCATGGTTCAAGTTTTAAATGATTTTCATTTTAAAGCATACATGAACATGATCTCCCATCCATCCTCCCATTGATGGTAGGGGTTTTAAAAAAAAATAGATTTGAAAAATAAGCTTTGTTTGAAAAACTCTACCAAATGAAGAACAATAACTAGTTAAATTTTTTTTTTGAAAAACTAGTTAAAGATCCTTCAAAATTATGAAATCAAAGCATATGTATTTCATGAATCATACTAAATACATGAAAGTTCAAACACTCATAGTCCATAAGGCTCAAGATTATCTTAAAAAGTAAAAGATGAGTGTTCAAGGGTTATGTAAATAGCATTTTCATGAAAATAGACATTGAAGCTCAAAAAGATCATAAGTCACATGAAAAATTATTTTTCATTAAAACACTAATCTTCATGGTATATGTATGATTTATCCAAAATTAACAATACACATACATATCCCAAACATAAAAGAGTCTATCAAATGTATTTGCATGAAGGCAAGAGACTCACGGGTATACATGTATATTTATTAGATTTGAATTAAAAATACATATACATGAAGTAAAATCATAAAATTTGGCAAAGCATGTATAAATGAGAGAATCATCAAAACTAGGCTATACATGTGCATATAGTGATTGTCGGCAGGGTATGGGAGGGGGACGGGGAGCAAGTGGAGAAGGAAGAAAAGAAAAAGAAAAAGAAAAAGAAAAGAAGTAAAAGGAAATGAAAGAAAAGAAAAGAAAAAGAAAAAGAAAAAGAAAAGGGAATTGAAAAAAAAGTAATTGAATGTATTATTAAATAATTAAATTAATAGGATAAAATGGGCGTATTAAGTAGGGAGTGGAGAAGGAAAAAGCAAGAAAAGAAAAGAAAGGAAAATAATATTATTATTTAAATAGGGTGAAAATTTGACTGTTTCAGAAATGTTCTCAAAAATTTTCAAAATAGAAAATATTATTATAAGATGCATGATGAAATCAGATTCAAGAAATTCAATCTGGTTTTCAAATTAAAAATCTTAGAATTAACTAACGATACTGGTCGACACCAAATTCGATCGAATTTCGATAAATTTAGAAAATATCCAAAAATAAATTTAGATGAAAAATGAGATTTTAAGAATTAATGTGAAAGTCATTTCTAAAAATTTAACTCCATCTGTAAATTAAAAATCCGCGAATCGGTCAGCGATACCGATGGACATCGATTTTGAAGATTTTGCAGAATAATTCTCAAAAATTTCAAAAAATTATGAAAAATTTATAATATTAGAAAATAGTATTTAAAACTGAAATTGGTCAAATCGAACTATCAGAAAGGTCAAATCAGACAGTATGCCGTTATCGTTTCCCCAGTCCAGACTAGAGCCGACTCTAAGTCTGAGAATGCAGATCTGATACCAAATAATATAAATAATCACAAACCAAAAATAAATACGGAAAGAAAATTGAAACAATACAATCAAAAAAATCGGAACACGTATCTAGGTATGTGTCTCGGGAGCGGGGGTGCTACATTTTCTCTTGTTTCTTTCTCATATATATAACTCTCTCTAGTCTAGCTCTTTATTTTGTTTGTTTAATTCCCGTTTTCTTTCAGAGCCAAGGCAACAGGATCTTCCCTTCCTAATAATTCCCCCACGCTCCCTGAATTAGGGCATCCTCAACCCGCAGTCAATGATCTTTATCCACTCTTCCCTATAATAAACATTTCTTTAATCCTCTTCTCACTAATGATATTGATTTATGAGCATGCCTCTGGCTAAATTTAATTTGTTTGCTTAATAAACAATTTAATTAATCAGTCAAAATTTGCTAATTACAAAGAGCTAGCTATAGTGGAGTAGGGTGTACTTAAAAACCCAAAAGAACAAAGCTTGTGTGCTTTCCCCGTGGGCTTGAGTTCCAGTCAAAAACAGTATCAGGAACCCTAATACCCTAATAATATTGCCCTTACAATATAGTGCAAGTTGACACCACTCTATGAAAACTAATGAGAACCCTAGAAAGCTAGCTAAGTCCCAGCATGCAGCATGAAAAATTGAAAATAGATGGCATACAGCTATTAAAGTGAGATTAATATGCATGCAATGTCATTAAACTAAGCATATATCATCATCGATCATCAACATATTAATATAAAAATCGCTTCGTGAGAGAGAGAGGACCCTTTCCCTAAAGCTCGGAATCAGCCAGCATTAATTATTTATTTTTTTTCAATTTGGAAGCGAAGATTAGCATTTCTTGCTGCAAATTGTTCGGACACTGCCTTGTGCTGCTGCAGCAAGAGGGGACATGAGATTAATGTTTGTGCTGCCAGCCCTAACTTTATATTAGTTAATTAGTTTGTGAGGAGGGTTAGTGAAGAAGAAATGTTACCATCTTTACAGCGAGATGAAATTGTCGGCTGGACCACCGTCAACATTTCCTTCTCACGCTACCTACGATGGAAAACTGCATGCATGCACGTACGTACTTTCATACGTATGAAATACGTAGACGTACATAATCAGCTCGATAATGTTGCAAGTTTGGTTGCTAACTTACATGCACTGTACATCAAAAATTTTCTATACATGTGCGAATACAAAAAATGTTTAGAGATATTACGGTCAAATTTAGTGGACTGAATGTTTTACGTATACCAACTTTAATTAATGGTGGACAGTTATTAGCTGGAGGGGATTAAGGGAAGACAAGAGACAAAGAGCAGAGACTTCAGGACTACGGATCATGATCATTAATATAAATTACTTCACAAGCTTTGGAAAAAGTCAGCTACTTTTAACACTAATATATAGTCAACGGTCAAACTAAAACATTCCAAGAGCAGCAAGCACAAAGCACAAGGCCAGTTTTTCACTGCATCAAATTGTTGAAAATTTTGATTTTCTCTTGATTAAGCAATCGATTTTTAATTATGATTATTATGGTCCCAAAAACATTTAATATCTTAACCTTTTTCGTTTTTCTTTTGGGGTGTGAAATCTTTGGCGTTTAGTGAGGGGGGCGGGGCTCTGGAGGGCCAACTTGGCCGGCGACGCGTGGCGGCCAGCGGAGGACAAGGGGCGCGGTAGCGGGGAAGGGCGGGGCCACGTGTCGGTCCCTTGACTGCTCCCCTTTTCTGCTTCGTGCATCTGCCGTCATATCTACCCGCCTGCCCGCTTGCTTTCGTGGCGATAATATAGCTCAAAATATCGTAAACATTATATCTTCCTCTCGTGAGTGCGTCCTATTTTGTTCCTAGATTGGGAAGAAAAGAAATTTTTTTTTAGGTAAGCATAGAAGTGACTCCAACTATCCTCCGCGAGTGTTTTCTTGGCAAGGTTGGATCGGTTAGAACTATAAGCTTTTCACAGTCTTAAATTCGAACCACGTCACGTAGTCGGCCACTGAGCAGGTCCTGAGGTGGTCCTTAGTTGAAAACTGACGTCGATGTATTTAACTAAAAAAAAAAACTCCAACTAAGATCAATAACAATGGGGGTTGAGTAACGACGAGGATAAGAGAGCAAAGCCACAAAAAGGGGGGTGAAGTTGGCCACAATGGCCACATTCCCCATAGAGGAGCAGAAAGGCTGTATGGGCTCTCAGCCTTTTTGCCCCCCAAACCCTTAACCCTTTAGCTCAAGGGCTTGAATCCAATCTCTCATTGGATAGTACTTTGAATTGTGTACTATATCTCTTGCAGTAGTGCGCTCATGTGACTGCTAGCTTTGTCACCATTTCATCCATGCATCCCCAAAGTTTTTGAGCTTGGCCAATAGGGGACCCACACACACTACTCCTTTTCTCATCTCAAGTGCATGCAATGTAGTAGTAGAAACTAGAAGACTCTTGTGCCTTTAATCAATTAGCTTCTTGGCAAATATGGAATTTTTATCCAAGACAGTAGAAAGTGTGTGCGTGTACATCATGGTAGGAGAGTTGCCTATATAATTGAGGGCACCACCACAAGTGAAGAAGCAACACATGGTTCATGAACACAATCACACTTTGGTGAAAAAGAACATTTCTTCTGCATTCTCTTCCCTTATTCTCTAGTGTTTTCATTAGGTTTGTTTGCTTTCTTCTCTTTTGTTTTCTTTCCTTGTTTCGATGTTGTTCTCCTTTTCTTTCCACTTTTAGGCCTCACATTGAGACATTTGCCCGACATGTTAACCAAAGTATGGGAGTTTAGGGAGGGAAATTTCACATGGTTTCTCATGAAGCAAATGCACATGAGCTGCCTTCTCTAAATGTGGTTATATGATTATCAGCTTGGATGATGCCACATCTTTGTTACATATATACATATAAAACCATACAACAAAAGAAAGATGATAACTTTTTATATAAATATGATGTTAAAATCAAGAAAATCTTTTAGATGTCTGTATCATGTTTTTTCTTATTATCTTTTGTATTAAATTCTTTAATTTAATATAAAAGGTTGATGCAAAAAAAAAAAAAAAAAAGAAGTTAATGTTAAAGATAAACAAAAGGTATATCGGTAAAATAGTTCACATGTTTCTAATTAAAAATCACAAAGAAAATATATATTTCTAATGTGTATTAATGGAGAATTTCATGTACTAAAAAAGTTTGTTATGCCTCAAACGTCATTATTAGCTAGCTAGTGAAAGAATGGGGGCAATCACGTTGCTTCACACCAACTGCGTTTTCTATTAATTAGTTGCTCTATATAACAGAAAAATCAGATTGTTGTCCATACACTACTACAAGTAGCAGAGGCACAAGAACAATCTGAAAGTCATTTGGATTATACTTTCTAGTTTCTAGTCATCAGTTATTGTCAACTAGAAAACATTAATTTTAATCCACTTAGATATGTATAATTCCTTACTATAACAACTTTTTTCATCAAAATTGATTATCAACGAACCTAATTTTTAAAACTATGACAACATTAGTTTCAAAATGGGTTATAATAAACAATAATATCATGCAAAATAGTAGAGTTGTGATGGTATTTTTAGAATTCTTTTTTTTTTTCCCCTTTTGATAGTTTTATGGTATTTTTACAATTTAGAAAAATTGTAAGAGGAAAGTTTTAGTAAGGCATGTGAGTTGTAACAGGAAAAATAATATGAGCTGCAAAAAATAAGGAGAGAAATTCAAAATGATAGGTCTATTAATTGATGAATTTCATACATCATGCATGCACAATTATACTAATGAAGTCCAAACACAATCAAATTGTTGCATTTCTCCATAGCCTTTGCCCCCCTTAAAATGCACAATAAGTCCATAACATATGATAGCATCATGGTCCCTGTACTTCCCCAATTAGTTGAACCATTCGAAACCTCAAAAAGGCCACTTAATTGATACTTTCTCTTAATTGATCTGCCTATCATGCTAAAATTAACAATTGAACCAGATACTCAAGCTTTAATCAAAATGAAAGGTGATAGACTAGGGCCAGCATTGAAATGATGTACTAGAGAATAATTGACGAGGTATACGACATGACCTTTGATAACTGGAAAATCATGAGATTGATAATGGAATGTACCTTTCATGAAAAAACAAACGAGAGGAGTTCACAAAAATACAGTAATCTAATCTTAAATCTAAAACCTCTCTCATAACTCAACTCCTTGCTCTTATCAGTGAGTCAGGCCTCAATGATATAATTGATAGAACTATTGCATTCACAATTACTAATCAAGTATAGACACAATCAAATTATTGCATTTGTCCATAACTTTTGCCCCCCTTCAACTATACCATAAGTCCATCACGTGAGCTAAGCATCGCGATTTATATACTTCCAAAATTAGTGGAACCATTAAAAACACCAAAAGGCTTTTCTAATTGATAAACAACTCCTAATTAATCTGCCCATTGGCTTCAATTTATCGTGAGAAATCAACCATTTTTCCCAATTTATCATGTCGGCAAGGGAACCGGAGATAGCCGGTAACTGGTCTTATTGTAAAATTATAAAAATGTGAAATTGTTTTGGGGAAAAGTGAGAAATGCCGGTGATTTGAGGAACACCCGCGGTACATGCACGCATGTACCCGGTGTACGTACGGCGCGTTTACCGGGAACTGGCGGTTGAACCCCCTCTTTGCTTCCGGGTTTTAAACTCCGGTATTGTTATTAACTTTTTTAAGTTATATCATACGTGTGTATATATAATTACAAGTTTAACACTAGTAATTGGATGTACAAACTATCGCTGAGTTTAGCTCGATTTTAAATTTGAGACTTCTCATAATCTAAAGCCTCACTGTTTTACTGTTAAGTACGCATGGACAACAGTATAGTAATATCGTCATTCTCTGCGGACTTTACTTCTGAGCTATTTGGTATATCTCGTATGTTTGTTGAAAATTTTTATGTAACTTGTTTTTATTTATTTACTATTCAAGAATTAATGATTGATGATATTTTACTACAAGCAAGATTTAAATCTCAATGCCCTTGCATTATAGAAAAACCCAAAATAGAATTCAAGAAAAAGTTGAAGTCATGCATCAAAGTAACGGCCCTCGTTGATGCTAAGGGGTTATTTGTTTGGCTGAAATGAGGCTCGAAAATACTGTTTTGTGGGGCCCGCGGGGGTTTTCCTCAAAAGTGTGTTTGAATACTGATTTGTGAGAGGGAAGAAAACGCGTGGGTCCCATGCCTTGGCCTGCCTTTTTTTCGCCAGTTTCCTCCCACAATAAAAAAGAAATCAGTGAAAAAACTGAATTTATGAGGCCTAACTTTTTCATGAAAAGCTGAATTTGCGATACAAAATTTTCTGAAAACCCATTCGGCGCCAAACAAGCCCCAAGTGGGAAGGGAAAAAAATGAACTGTCTAGTCCAAAGTACCAAGTTGGACTGTAAGATTAGATATTGAATATCGCCCCTAGCATGGCTAGCTAAGCCGTGATCTTGATCTGCCCACCATGATCTTCTCGCCTCACCCCTCTACTTTGAAACATGTGGGTTTCATTTGGTATTCAGAATCAATCGTAATTCTCGTAATTATATTGCTTTTGAGGCCTGGATCAGTGGTAAAAAAACGGTAGATGAGTTTTTCTCGGAGTCACAGAAAATGATTAAACAAAACCATATTACCTCAATCAGAGTTGTGACCCTACATGAGGCAAGACGTTAAAGAGACACCCTAAAGTGATGCTTTACATGCCAATTTTCATACCCTAATTATTTGTATGGGAAATGAAAAGAATTGGAAGGTTAAAAAGGGCCACTACCAAATTTCAAAACTAGTAACGGGAGGCAGCAAAGAAACAAGACTCTTTTTTTTTTTTTTTTTTTTTAAATTTAATTTCATGAAAATAAAAACATTGCCAACAATTCTTGAGATCATTCCAAAAGTGTGACACGTCTCATGCCATGTGAGCTACTCATGAACAACTGGCCACATAGCTTCCACATCATTCCTCCCAATTAGTCTCACACACGCATCCTCACAACTAATTAATAAAACTCCTTTTTCACACATTTAGGACTAATACGAATTAAATTTAAAAAAAAAAGTAACAAGATCTCAAATCAAGGACTGATAATAAATTAGATTCACACTATGAACTCATCAAATGGTCAATTTTTTGAAGCCCAGGTGGGATGCAACCATCTCTCCACTCCCCTCCCTCTCACTCCTCTCTCTATATAAACCCTTTCCCATTCCCCTCATTGCTTCCCACAACCACATACAACACCACACCAATCTCTCTCTCTCTCTCTCTCTCTCTCTCTCTCCTCTCCCCCTCCCTCCCTCTCGTCTCTTGAGACCAAGCTCAAGCCTTACCTTCTTCCACCTCTCTCACTTCAATCGTCCACCATGCCCGAGGCGCGGATTCCGGTCCCGAAAGCTCACCGGAAAGCCCTCGAGTTCATCGAGAGCGTGACAGCCGACGCCAATGCCGTGCAGCAGCAAGTCCTCTCCAAAATCCTCGCGCAGAACGCGTGCGCCGAGTACTTGCACCGCCACGGCCTCTCCGGCCCCGATTCTGACGCTTTCCGCCGCCAGGTCCCCGTCGTCGGCTACGAGGACATCCAGCACGACATCCAACGCATCGCCAACGGCGACACGTCCCCCATCCTCTCCGGCCGTCCCATCTCCGAGTTCCTCACTAGGTACATACATATTTCGCATACGCACATCTCACAAGTTACACGTATCACATACTGCATATATTGTATGCGTCCACATGTTGCCACATAACTTGTGCGTGTATGGAAACAGTTCTGGGACATCAGGGGGCGAGAGGAAGCTGATGCCGACAATCGAGGAGGAGATGGACCGGCGGTCCTTCTTCTACAGCCTGCAGATGCCGATCATGAGCCAATTCGTGCCGAACCTCGACCAGGGCAAGGCAATGTACTTCCACTTCATCAAATCAGAGTCCAAGACCCCCGGGGGGCTCGTGGCCAGGCCGGTCCTCACCAGCTACTACAAGAGCCGGCATTTCGTCGAACGGACCTTTGACCCCTTCAACGTCTACACCAGCCCCACCGAGGCCGTCCTCTGCCCCGACGCCGACCAGAGCATGTACGCCCAATTGCTCTGTGGTCTGGCCCAGAACTCCGACGTGGTCCGTGTCGGTTCCGTCTTCGCCTCCGGCTTCATACGGGCAATCCGGTGCTTGGAGAACCACTGGCCTAGGCTCTGCCGGGACATCCGGACCGGGACCGTCGACCCGGGCGTCACGGACCGGGCAGTCCGGGCCGCCGTCCAGAAAATTCTCCGGCCGGATCCGGCCCTGGCCGACCGTATTGAGGCTGAATGCAGGAAGGACTCATGGAGAGGAATCATCCCTAGGATTTGGCCCAATACAAAGTATATTGAGGTGATTGTTACTGGGACTATGTCACAGTACATACCCACACTTGATTACTACAGCAATGGCCTGCCTCTCGCTTGTACCATGTATGGCTCGTCTGAGTGTTACTTTGGGCTCAACCTCAACCCAATGTGCAAGCCCAGTGAGGTCACCTACACCTTGATCCCAACCATGGCCTACTTCGAGTTCCTCCCAACGTCGAACCGGTCCGATCCCGACAACAAAGACTTGGTCGCTCTTGCCGACGTCAAGCTCGGCCACGAGTACGAGCTCGTCGTCACGACATACTCCGGTGAGTAGTGCTAGAAACCATAGTCTACATACATATTGCTGCAACTATATGCATACATTGTACTAATTGGACTCTAATACTACTAGGCCTATACCGATATCGTGTTGGTGATGTGCTAAGAGTGGCCGGATTCAAGAACAAGGCCCCCCAATTCAACTTCGTGCGTCGCAAGAATGTCGCCCTGAGCATCGATTCCGACAAGACCGACGAGGTGGAGCTGCACACGGCGGTCACGAACGCGGTGAACCACCTCGAGCCCTTCGGGGCGTCACTCATCGAGTACACAAGCTATGCGGACACGGCTGTTAGCCCCGGGCACTATGTGCTCTACTGGGAGCTACGCCCGGGGGGGACTCAGGTGCCGCCCTCGGTGTTCGAGGACTGCTGCCTTGCCGTCGAGGAGTCGCTGAACAGCGTGTACCGGCAAGGCCGCGCGTCCGACAAGTCCATCGGGCCGCTGGAGATTCGGGTTGTCGACAACGGGGCGTTCGACAAGTTGATGGACTATGCGTTGAGCCAAGGTGCGTCAATCAACCAGTACAAGGCACCAAGGTGTTTGAAGTCGGAGGCCATGATTGAGCTCATGAATAAGAGGGTGGTGTCCAGTTTCTTCAGCCCCAAATGCCCAAAATGGGTGTGTGGGCACAAGCAATGGATCAAGGAAAATTGAAGTCTTAAGTGAAGAAGAGAGTAGTGGACAATAATGAAATTAAAAATCTTTTTTTTTTCTTTCTTTTGTTGTTTTTTCCTTTTTGATTTCTAGTGGTTTCTCTTTGTTTAGGTGTTAAATTGAGCTAGGGAGCTTTCAACTATGGACAAACATTTCCTTGTTTTAAGGAAGCCTAATTTCTTGAATCTTGAATGATCTTTCTTTATGCAACATTTTTTTTTTTTTTCACACATCTAATTCATGCCAGGAAATGTGCCCACCAAAATCTCATGGGTTTGCAACCCAAAAAAAAAAAACTAGCATTTTTGGGACATGAACCTGACTTGGGATTTCTAGTGATTGTTTGAGAGAGGAAGGGCAGTGTGCTTGATACTCCCAATACTTGGTCTAAATATGAAAAACACCCACATGTTTTCTATGGACAATTTCAGGTGAAAGTGGCAGTTATATGTCAAACTCCCTCTACAAATGTTTTGACTCTTCATTCCTCTTCCAAGTTGTTCCGTGCTTGGAATAACAAAATATTCTTGTTACACCTACAAAGAAATAAAATTTTCGCAAAGGCAAATGGACATAAACACACTACTTTAATGTGGTTGACATATTTTGTAACATACCTATCTTATTTTGACTACCCACATATTTTGCAGCGTACCGATCCTTATTTTGTCTAATTTGTATACAAAACATACTAAAGTTTTAAAGTGGATAAATCTGGAGACAGATTCAGCCAATTTCTTATCACTTTTATCGGATAATTTCTGCATCAGATTCCTTGCTTGGACAACTAAGATCATTTTGTCACCATTTGGATATCTCACTGGTATATAATTAATTAATTTCTTAACAAAAATTTTCATGAATATATCACATTTATCTTTTTTTTTTTTTCAAACAACAAAAAAAGTTAGTTCGTACTTTGTACTAGTCCTATTTACCAAAATTTTGCACCATATAGATTGTGGAGATGGGTACAAAGGAAACAACCCTAAAAAACAACTAAAGGGATGAACACTAACCAAGATTGGATGGAAGATGTTACTGACAAAGTAAACAGAAAGAGAAAAGAGATTCTTGACAAAAACTGATGTCTCTGAACAAAAATGAGAGAGAGAGAGAGAGAGAGAGAGAGAGAGAGAGAGAGTCACATAATAGTTAGTGTCAGTGAATGTTGCATTGCAAGTTCAAGCTAATACTTTTTCACATTGATTCTGCTCTCTGGGATGGAGTCTTGAATGCTGGGAGCTGACACCACAATCAGAAAAAGTTGTGCGACACCCAAACAATGAAACAAAACAAGTAATAAACAAATATAATGCTCAAGATCTCTGTTTGGGAAGAAAAGGAAAAAATCAATGGACTTTCATGTGTTAGTGGGCCTAATGGAGGCCCATTTAGCTAGGGATCTGCCACCAATAAAAAAAAAAAATTCTAATTTGAATTTGTTCACCTTTAAGTTTGGTCAGAGTGAGACCTAACTCTCTTGACTCTGACCAAACTTTCATTGAGATTAGTTGTGTGATGAAATTGGGTAAGTTTGTGGTTCTATCTAATTCAAATTGCAATTGTTATCCTGACACCAAAGTCCACATAGTCAATGGACTGCAACAACACTGCCACACCTCTGACCAACAATGTGAAAGAGTTCGAAATTAGCTTGTGGGAGGAGCACTAGGACTTAAAATTTTTCTTGCTTCACACGAAAGAGTTTCTTTTAGCTAAATGATGATGCATTGAAATAAGAGGACCAATATCGGTATAAGATATTGGTATTAGAATTGACTACATCAATCCATTCGTCTCGTCGACAATTTAACATATATCGTTTCAGTTTAAATATTATATTATTTGAGCTAGACCCATCAGAATTTCAAATTCTAAGCCGAGTATGAGTAATGGTGCGAACGGCAACGGCCGGCCCGCCAACCCGAATGGACCCTGCCCGGACATCCGGCCTAGTCCCAGCCCAGGCCCGCCCCCATACACGGGGCGTGTCCGGATTTGGGTAGGGAGGCCCATGCCCAGCCAGGTCGCACCGCCCGATGTGAGTGACCGAGTTCGATCTATGAACCTCTTCTTAGTGAAAAGCGTGTGATTGTCAACTACATCAATTACATATCTCAGAGAAAATCGTGAATAAAAAAAATCTCGAAACAAATCTATTTTTTCAAATAATATACTTTAAAAAGTCTTTTTTTACGTTTTAATTTTTTTTTTTAAAAAAAGGGGACCGGCTCGGTTCTGACCTGGCACTGCCTGGGCAGGCAAGTGAGCCGAGCCTGAGTCGCCGAAAGGGGGACCCGCTGCTCGGGCCGGGCCACTTGTCTTTTGCAGCCTGGTCCGAGCTTTGCCCTGCCCAGGCGTTAGCCCAGCGGGTTCGGGACAGGGCCAAACCCGTCCCATTCTTACCCCAAGTATGAGAGATTTTACTGTTCCGATACAATATCACTCCTGATTTTGACAGGTTAGATTAAGTTAGTTGAATTAAATTAAATTTCTTAAGCAAACTACTAAAACTCTTAGATACATGAGATTTATCCCATGACACAAGCTAATCAAGGACATTAACATTGTTTGATTCATGCATATATGCATGTTTATTATAATTATTATTTTATTTTTATTTTTTGGAGATGGGGTCTTGGATGGGCTTGGATTTGACGATGACGTGGCTGGTGGCCGTTGAGGGGCCCAGTTGGGGGGTTCGCCCGAAGGGTCAGTGCCGAGAAATTTCTTGCTCACCTAAAATCAACCGTTCACCGCGCTCGCGGTGAGCAAAAACACGGTGAGCAAAAAATTTCTCGTCGGTGCCGGCCATTAGGAGCTTTTGATCTCTTTATCCTCTTTTTATTTATTATATTATTGTCTTTATTATAAAAATAAAAAATTTTGAGAAATGAGAAGACAAAATCAAAATAAATTATTCTTAAATTTGTATGTATTTCATTCATCTTTATACCTTCTATTTATAAGCAAACATATGACAGATAAGAAAGTAAATAATGCCGGTTACATCTTATTCTAGCGCCAACGCACCCTAAAAAGCAACTTCAGGCATAATAAGAAACTCAAATTCACGAGTAAGACACTGAAAAGAGAAACTCAATTTTATTAATGATTAAAGCTTGAATATAACAAACAAAGAACCAATGGCTTTATATAGGACATAAAAAAAAAACTACACTAGTTAAAAAAACCTTATCAAACAAAATTAAATCTAAACAAATCAGAGTTCAAATCAGAACAAAAAACTAAATCATGTTCAAAATCAGATTCACAGATATGTGCAGGTCTGTGGTGATCCAACCCTGTCAACAGACTGTAGAACCCCAACTCTTGAGAACGCCTCTTGCATGCAGTCTTGGCTGTCGACAGTTTGGGCTCAGTCTGTCGACCGCTAGGTTTAGACCGTCGACAGCTGCTGGTTTGCTTTTATCTTGATTTTCTACATCAAAACATAAACATAAATTATAAGAGAAAAAATGGAGATGTCACCCACTAACTAGCACATTCATGCAAAGATGGTGATCATTCACTAACTTGTATTCACAACAATTCTATTTATCTCTTTGACTATCTACTCAAGAGACAGCTTTTATTTGATTAATATATTTTATTATGTGGAAATTGAAGTGATGAAAAGATTTGTTACTGAGTGTCAGAAGGAAAAAAAAAGGCTTGCTGTTGTTAACTTATTATTTGACTGAAAATATATAGATGAAAAAAAAGCACAATAACATATTCTGATTTGTCTATTAAAAATCCTATTAATTAGGGATTTGCTACCTGTAGTTGTTAATTCAGGGCAGGCGTTGGAGAATCGTCAGATCATCCAGATGGCAGAAATCCTGAGGAGCAAAAATTGTTGAAAGCAAGCAATGATTTAAGAAAATTGTGAAAGATTTCCTTTTTCTTTTGTTTTCTTTTTCCTTTTTTTTTTTGTTCAGATTGTATTTCGTGAAAGAGATAAGCGTTTTATCTTTTCTAGAATTAAAATTACATGCTTTTATTAGTTATCATCGAAACTTCATGATTTAGTGTACTAATGCAAACATTAAAAGATGGTACTGTATCATAATTGTCTAGATTAAGAGCACTTTCACCCGTGCCCAGGCAAAAGGCACGAGTGAGTATTTTTTGAGAAAAATTCAATTTGTCAGGGCACAAGCTCGGGCTCATGCCTGAGCTTGTGCCCGGCAGTGTAGGGCCCACAACTATGGTTTTTTTTTTTTAAATCAGGGCTAAACCACCTCCGGTGGAAGTGCTCTAATAAAAGTGTGTGAAGACTCTTTAGAAAATATGCCGTAATTCCTAGAGTTGCATGTTTTAATTGATCAACATATTGACTTAGCCGTTCTATTTGTGATTTAAACAAAGTATTGTTTACGGAGGAGAAAGAAAAAGCGCATACAACACAATTTGCAAAAGCTCATCTCGCACCAACAAATTTACTAGAAACATCCTAATCTATTTTCTAATAAAAAGGTAAGGATTTGACTTTGTAAATCATCCTGATAGAACACTATCTTATTTTATTTTTTTTGCTAGATCACTCATATAGAACTTGTTCCCTAATTGCATAGCACATGAGATTCACTTACTTTTTAAAACCAATTTTTTCCCCTTTATATCTAAGAGGAATAAAAAAACATTGGTAATATTCTAATGGTGTGTTGTCTCATGAACAATGTTTGATGCAGCTCTAGCGTTTATGTAAGGGTTTGTTTGTTTACTCTGAAAGTGTTTGAAAAGTAAATTTTGAGCCCCACGAGCTTTTCCTTTATAAAACTTGTTTTTTCACAAGAAAGCAGTTCTGCCACATCAGCATTTTGTGTGTCAGTTTCCCTCCCCATCTGGAGAGAAAACGAGAGGATTTCTTGTTGGTATTTTATACTATTTTCTTAAAAACATGCAATATCTTTAAAAAACTAAATTAAGATAAAATAACAGTTATGCTATCATGTAACAACAATTATAATTAAATGAAACAAAAGAAACTGGTTTGGGGAATGCAGTCGCGATGTCGCTGCCTAAAGGATCAAAAGCCCGTCTCCTTATCCAGACGTTGAATCGGCCTTGTCCCATAGCGGTAAAGGATCCCCCGGATTCACCAGCACTCAGCCCAGGACGGTGGGCAGAGCCTCTGCTCAAATGAAGAAGTTGCCCATAAAATAAAGATGAAAATACTTTAAACACTGAAGCCATTCTCACGAAGAGTAGTCTTCAGGTTTTCTTTTAAGATGAGAAAAAAGAGAAATGAGTTGTGTCTCAAGCTATTGGAGGAGGGTCTATTTATAGACTTAGAACCCAAGTCGTTGTAACCACTCCAACAGAAAATCCAAGCGGTTGAGATATTTTCTCAACCGATTTAGATTCTAAGACTTGGTCAAAGTTGACTTAGTAAACCAAAATCTGAAATGAAAGCTTTTCCTTTTTATTTTAATACAAAAAATCCAACAGTCCCCCCAAAAGCTTGAGTTTCAGGGAAAACATAATAAAACAAATCAATAACAATCAAATCATAAAACACGAATAAAATTGGGCAACATCATACTGTGAATTCGGGACAGGTGGACTACGCCTGGAACCTTCCTTAGTGAATTCATCGCCATCTGAGAGACATAGTGGACTACGCCTGGAACTAGCCTCTTTTACCAGATATTGATAGAATACACACACAGTAAGTCTTCATTTATTGAGCGAGCGGGTTGAGCGTTAAAGGCCATGCTCACAATAACCGACTCATGAGAGTTTCTAGGGTCAGCCCTGCCCCCCCAACCGCGGCCATCACGGTTCCTCTCACGTAGGTAAGTCCTCCAAGGGTACTACAGCTGGATAGTATACCCCCAAACTACATGCGTTGGACTTATTAAGAGTTAAACTCATCCTTACCTAGCTGTATAATAAGAGCATCTCACCATAGAGAAGGGGTAGTAGCTACAATGCTACATATAGGATATAAATATATCCGGGTTGATGCTCCACACGAGTTTCACCAGTCCAGCTTATTACTACCACATTGAACCTCTTTCATGGAACCAGCTCCAATCAAGTAGGTTGGGTTCCCGCTGTCGGTGAACTCTACTATGGGCTTAACCCCATCTCCTCGATGATTCTAGGACCACACTCCTAGAAAGACCCTTAGTCAGAATGACTTTATGTTTTTCTAGGGTCTAAAATTGGCTTAACAGCCTTTATTTTCAAGTTGTGACAGTCAGAGATTTAACCCTTCATGACCACATTATTATGACTCTTGACACCTTTTATTAGACCTATAAAGTCTTTAGGTAATTGTCAGAGTCTCTCCAATTTGAATCCCAATTTGAAACTATAAGATAGTTATAAAATTTTCCTTGTAACCTTAGTTTCAAAAGGAACAAATTTTACCATAATAGTTTATGATAAAGCATATATATACTGCATGCATGCAAAAAATTCCATCCTGAGTCAATAACTCACAGCAGAGACACGGCAATACAATAAACTAGTAAAAGGAGGTTGACAACAAAACAGTAAGGATTATAAAATCATAATTACTGCAAATTTGATTGGACTTATAGTGTGTGTTACACATGGTTCTCTGTGAATCCATTACCCACAGAAGCTGGAACTATTGTTTACCTAGAAATTGGAGAAACCAAATCCAAATAAGATCCAAATAAGATCCAAACATAGGTAGTGTGTTATCTAACAAAGACATATGTTATAGATAGAACACCTTGATGCCAAGAATAAGCAATATAGATATTATACTAATCATTTCGTCACATGTGGTGTATTATTCTTAAATTTTGAAACTTCTTGTGCAAGTTTAGATTTGGATGGTATTGTTTCCTACAGCTAAAACAAATCATCAGTAGTTGGCAATGCATCTCTAATCAAGGACACTTAGCATTCTATTTCTTTTTTCTACTTCACATTCTCTCTGTACATGCAAGAAAACACAGTGATACCATAAAATATTTTGATATGTTAATATCAATAAAAACAAAAGAATTGTGCAGAGCAATAAACTCTTCAGCAAATAATAGCTGCAAAAGCATGAACCTAGAGTGAGAAATACAGAACGGCTTTTGTTTTCTAATTTACAAGATGTTCTATTTGGTAATTACTAACAAGGAAAACTATGTATGTGACGGAAGATTAAAAGTGAATTTAGGTGAGGAAATAAACTCTAAAGGCATAATGCAAATAAACAAATCAGCATGCATTACTCCCTTTGGCAATTAATTAATAAAAAAAAAAAAAAACATGCAGAATGACCAGCAAAACATTAATAATAAACTAAAAAACCTAAATTCCTCACGATACTATTTCACCTCATTGGCATGCATATTTGACAAGTTGAGAACTATGTTGCAACAATGAATTTATCAAGTGTCATCATTTGCAAGTATATTAAGAAATCCAAAAAACATAATTTTTTGTTAAAAAAAAAATTACATGTAGCGGATATTTGCTTCGCAGCATGTAGCTTTGTAGCAACCACAGAGATACAAGGATAGCTCATTTAGAAATTGATTATTTTTATTCTTTTATTGTTGTGCAAGTGTGTTTGCAGCTGCAAATCAAGTTGCAGAAAAGTGATCTTTGCTAAAAGATTTGCGGAAGATTTGGCTGCTGATCGCTTTTGCAATTTTTCGGTGCAACATTTCATGTTTGGGCATCTTAGTCTTAATCAACATTAATATCGGATTCAACCTTTAATCAAAAACAAGAAATACTTCCCCAGTGCTTGGAGCTGCAAGCAGACGAGGATACAGTGCATAAACCTGTACTTGCTACAAATATATGTGCAATTCAAGTGCTTGTACAATGCAAAAGGTATTAACATAGAACAAACAAGTCTTTAAGAAATTGTCATTCTGCTAAGCCAAGAAAATGCAAGTAAATATTCTGGCACACATTTAACCAAACTGCTAACTAAGCTATAATTTGAACTCAGCACTAGTCAAAATAAGGATACCAGATTAGGGATCCTTGGGCGATAAGGTTATAGAATATTCCCACTTTTCACCAAATGATATCTCATAATCCAGAAAAAAAAAAAAAAAACATCAATCACAATCAATCAGAAGCATCATAATCAAATTAGGGTTTCCATGAACTGGTGAAAAGTAATCTTTCTCTCTCAATAAATAAATTGTTAACAAAAAAAATCTCAAAAAGTAAGGGCAAAAGTATCCTAGCTTTTAAACTCAGAAATCAATTGAAAAAAAAAAAACCTATTAACTATCTTCAGAGATCTCAGCTCACAAGAGCTGAATCAATCAAATTTCGCCCGATCGATTCAATACGACAGTTTAATAGAACATAAATTCAATGAATAAATAAATAAAGAGTTAGGGTTTTGTTCCTAAAAGAGAAACATAATGCAAAAAGGAATTAAGTCAACCAAAACTATAAACCAAATCTAATTATAGGAAATATAGAACCGCAATCATGTTAAAATATTCATCTAACCATCACTCAATTTTGATCCTTTAGATTGTTGGGTATTTTATACTATTTTCTTAAAACATGCAATATCTTTAAAAAACTAAATTAAGATAAAATAACAGTTATGCTATCATGTAACAACAATTATAATTAAATGAAACAAAAGAACCTGGTTTGGGGAATGCAGTCGCGATGTCGCTGCCCTAAAGGATCAAAAGCCCGTCTCCTTATCCAGACGTTGAATCGGCCTTGTCCCATAGCGGTAAAGGATCCCCGGATTCACCAGCACTCAGCCCAGGACGGTGGGCAGAGCCTCTGCTCAAATGAAGAAGTTGCCCATAAAATAAAGATGAAAATACTTTAAACACTGAAGCCATTCTCACGAAGAGTAGTCTTCAGGTTTTCTTTTAAGATGAGAAAAAAGAGAAATGAGTTGTGTCTCAAGCTATTGGAGTGAGGGTCTATTTATAGACTTAGAACCCAAGTCGTTGTAACCACTCCAACAGAAAATCCAAGCGGTTGAGATATTTTCTCAACCGATTTAGATTCTAAGACTGGTCAAAGTTGACTTAGTAAACCAAAATCTGAAATGAAAGCTTTTCCTTTTTATTTTAATACAAAAAATCCAACATTTCTAACATGGGGTGATAAAAAATTAGAAAAATTTCTCTCGTTTAGAGTTACTCGCTCCCTTTCCTTCTCTCCCACCTCTAAGCTTCCCTCTCCCTCTCTCTTTCCTCCATCTCGTCGCCATGAACTCTTGTCGTTCATTCATCTCTGGCGGCGTAAAATTATTGGAAAGTGGATATATAATTAACTGATCTATCATACTCTCCTCTTCACCGCTGCATGTTCCTCTCTCTTTCTCTCTCAATTAGGGTTAACTTCTTGGCTTCTTATCTAGTGATGGGACTTATTGGTCTTGTTCGGTGATAGAATTTGATGTTGTAGTCATTGTATGGAGTGAATTTCTGACATAGATCTGATAGTTTTGTTCAATTTGAGTTGAAAAGTGAATTCTGAAGTTAATTAAAGGGACTTTCTATGTCTAAGGTTATCATGGTGATTGAGCCTCATTGTATTGAAGAAATTTTGGATTTTGAGTGGGTTATGAAGATGAATCCTCAGTGTGAGGGATAGGCCTGTGCGAATATATTGCTGTTGCAGCTTGAAATTTGTGGATTCGTTAATTCATTGAGGGCGAATTTGTTGGAATCTTGTTCAAATATATGATAAAATCTGCCTCTCCTTGTTTTTCCTACTATCTCTTCTGTCTTCTTTATTGTCATACGCTCAAGTAATAAATCCCCTCTCATTGTAGGTTTTTTGGCCAAAGTTTGAATGCTTTAAATTTTAAACGATCTTTGATAAATCTACATCATTGAGACAGATGGCTGCCTGATTGTTAATATTTTCATCCTATATTTGTTTATAAATTATTATATATCTAATTGTTGTTATTCATTGTATTGATTTTTGTAATATACCTCAGTTAATAATACTTATTTAATATATTAAATATTTATTTGGTTTACTTATCATTTATTATTATTAATTGATTGATTTATAACTCATCATTTTCGTTATTTTACAAATATAATTATAATCATTATTAATGATCACTACAATTTAAGCTATTACTTATAAGTTGTTATTCTTATTGTTAATATCTATTTATATAATTTGTATTAGGAGATTAAATCATTACTTCATATAAGTTATCAATAATTGTTTAATTGATGATATTAACATTGTAAATTATTATTGTTATTATGGATAAATTATAAACATTATTAATAATCATCATTGTTATTATTATTATTTTAAATTTATTTTATTATCACTACTTATTATTATTTATTAGCATTCTTAATTATTATTATTATTTCATGTTCTGCTCACCAAGCCCATTCAATTAAGCCCATATTTATTTTCTTTTTATTGTCTCTCTTCATCCAAGCCCAACGCCCACACACAAGTAAAATAAAAAAAAAAATAATAATAATAAAAGCCAAAGCCCATATTTATATCCCTATATATAAACAATATTTTCTCTCTCATCTCTCCCCTAACCCTAACCTAACCCATGCATGCCGCCAACATGCATCTCCATCTCTCTCTCTCTCTCTCTCTCTCTCTCTCTCTCTGCGTGTGTGTGTCTTTCCCCCATCTTGCCGCCGCTACACCCGAGAGCAACCTCTCTCTTTTCCTCATCCACACCCTTGGCCTGACCATCGCCGTCGTGTGCAACCCACTCTTCTTACTCTTCCTCTCTTCCCGTAATGCTTCCTTACCTGCTAGCCTGCACGTCGCGGCCCTGCTTGCCACTCATAGCCATTGCTCACCACCGTCTAGCCTCCTTCTTTCCTACTCTGCCATCACCACAAGCCTGACCGTCACTGCTTTGTCTCATCACCATTTCCACGACGCTGATAGCCACCTCAACCCAACTTCCTCCTCCTCCTCGTGTCGCCCATGCCCTTCCTCCTCGCATACGACTGCAATCCTCATCATGTTCTTCCTCCTCAACTCAACTCCTTCTTATGCCCTTGCTCCCGCAATCACCTTGCTCCAACGTCCGCACAACCCTCTCTGTAACAACACCACTGTTGTCGGCCTTCTACCACGCCTCCACGTGTGAGCCGTCGTCTCTTTTCTGTAACAACACCACTGCATGCTTCTCTCTCTTGTTCTCTTTTTGCATCCACAACCTGACCCGAAGATATACCATAAGTTGGGTTGGATTTAAGTTCTCAACCCATTAGCATATGCGGACCCAACCTGTTAAGGAGATCCAGACCCGTTAAGCATTAATTTAGTGTTCGGATTGTATCTCGGCCTTCTGAAGTCCAATTCAAGCATTCTTCAAGGCCTTGGCACTGTGAGAGATCGAACTACGATTCCATGACAACTTTTATGGGTGTTTTTTAACTTTCTTTAAATATATTATGTATTATTGTGTTAAAGTAGTTAATTATATTTGTTTAATGTTTGGTGAGCGTATTTTCTTTCCGTTTTTGTTTAGATCTAATTAATTTTGGGAATTCGATTAACTTAGGAATTTATTGTATGATTGTGTGCAGTATTGATTCTCATAGTCCCCGCGTTAAATTTTGTTAAAGGTAGATGAATTAAATAAATCATGTTTTGTTGTGCTTAATATAATAAAATAATATTTTTATTTATTTAATTAAGATAAGTGTTTTTTATCTCTTTATATAAATTATGCAAATTGGAAAATAAGTAAACAAAGTTATTAATGAATGTTTTAATTTATTTTAGATAAATTATGTTTTATTATGATAATTGAAATTATTATAATTCATTTATTCCTTAACATTTAGTTGTTAACAGATTGGTTTGATCATAAGTATATTTAGTAGACTTCACATCATAATTTGCTCTTAGTTATTCCAGTTATTTAATTATAATATAATGTATTGTGATAATGAAATTATTGATATTAGTGACTTTATATCTCCAGAGTTTTATAATAGTTATTGATTGATCATCAATTACTAGTGACATCAGCATCAATTAGAGATATACAATCACTATTATATTTTATTAATAATTTATATTGTTGACATGTTAATGAAAGACACTACAACTCGAGAAAAAAGGGATAATTGCTTAATAATGTATAATGTGTATTTTGAAAAGATTTAGAAAAATTAACTGAAGTTGGGTTTCACCATGAGAAATTAAGATAATACTGGCTACCTGACTACCAGTTGTAAGTTATTCTATTATTAGGCTTTGCCCAGATTACAGATCTACACCAATAATTTTTACTGGGTTGTAATCTTAGTTATATCAGGGCCTTGTAGCATGTCCTGCTTCAGTACCAAGAATATTAGACCGTAATTCCAGGCATACACGAGACCCTTCTACAACATATTTGCTTCATTACGAGGCAGTTACAATAATAATAATATTGTTTGATATGTAAAAAAATAATTGTGATATGGGACGCAACTAAGTACCATATTAATTAGGTTAATAATAATCAATAAGATTAGAGATATATGTTAGGCTACACATTTTGAGTATTAGTTGTTTCTTTTACAATGATGATATTTTTTATATATGAATTGTTATTGTACTAAGCTGATTGTTACTGTAGCGTACTCTTTTATTGTACTAATTCTTTATTGTACTAATTATTATTAATTATATACTATTTATATGTGTACGTCCTTCTTTCGTTGTACACTCATTAGGTCACTTTCTGACAATGCTGGATTTGCATATCCAGGTATAGGAATATTTTATTTTGTTGATCAGGTGTCTGAGAGGATCATACATATTGCGAAAAATTCAGAGTTTCCCTCTGCTTGATCACCCGCTCTGGGTATTATTTTTGCCTCTCTTTTTATTCCCGTTGATTTTTTGATTCTCAATTAATTGAACTTGATAATGTTCTATTTGATTATTCATAGAATAATATAATCGTATGTGAAAATTTATATATATTATAGAAGTGATTATAATTTATTATAGTTGATTTATATATCTTGTTCAGGTTATATAAGACTTAGCGCGTATATTTGAGGTATTCTCCTTACGTATATGTGTCGCTGACTCTCGTCACGTGTCATTTTCACATATTTGAGAAGCGGGGCATGACAATTTTTAATTAGGACTATGATGAATTAAATTGCTTCCAATGTTCTCAGTTAATTATTTTTTTCTTGGCTACTTGTGTAATACCCTGAAATTCTTTATTTCATATTATGAACCTCATACCTAACCATTATTCAAAAATTTATTAATCTTAATTGATGACATTGTTTGATAATTGGTAATGTTGCAAATGATTTATTCCTAAATTATGGATTATGAAATATTGTTCGGTTCTGTTTGTATATTACTTATCTATTTGAAATAAATTGAATATAAATAGAATTTATACATGTGTATTTACATAAGTTATGTATATACACATGTATATAATCAAAAGAATTTTGAAGTTGTTAAAATAAGATGTTCCTAAATTTACCAATGGATATGGGGTTGTGTACTTTGTAGATGGATAGTCGAGTAAAGAAAATTATCGTGTTCATGTATTATGATGTTGCAGCTAGTGTCGTTATAATCAAGTGACCTACTTTCATATGATTTATCATCGGTGAAGGCCCATTCCTTGTAAACCATCTGTTATTAGAGAGTTGTATAAGAATGTACAAATGTGATGTGAACACTAATTGTAATGACTACTTGAGGATGTGCAAGATGGAAGCTAAAGATGAATGAAAGCATAAAAGAGACTAGATAGCGAGCGATATGTTGATTGATTATTGTGCTAGGTATAAGCAGGAGATTCTAGAGAGAGGAATATGGATGATTGTTTCAAATAAGCATCCAATTCGAACAATGTGTAAGATGCATGTATTAGTGTGTTTATTTGAGTTCATTCTGCTTTCATTTCGTCTAATTATTGCTTGAAACTTTGTTATTGTAATAATGACATATAAACTTTTTTGTATCTTGTTTGATTTTAGAATATTGTGATGTTCTAAGGTGAACGCATTATAGTGTTGTTGAAATATTGCTATTTATAAGTATAGATCCTAACTCGCCATAGCCGTTGACTCCGTGTGGAAAGTCTTGTGGCTTTCGTGTACCTGCCTCCAGTACCATGCAGGTTACTCAGCAAGCCATGCCTCCACAATATGGTGGGGGTTTTCTCTCCCTCTGGTGGCATGCCACAAGTGATAAACATAAGAATGAACTTGGGCTAACCATCCCATGCGTCAAGAATGCCACCAGTAATGAACATGGGAATGAATTTGTGCCAACCATTCCCCTCTTTAGGCATGCCACCAATTTTGGACATGGGATGAACTTAGGCCAACCATCCCCCTCTTCTAGCATGTATGCTGGTGGGTACTCTCTAATAGATTCACAGTACAATGCAGTGGTTGGGCCTACAAATAAAGGAGCTTTATGTAACTTCTACCTGCTAGCTTGATTCCACAAGTAAGTGTAACGTTTAGACAGTAGTGGGACATCTTTATTAGCACATAGTGAGCAAAATACATCTAGTGATAGCAGGTGATCTAAAAATAAAAATCAAGAGGAAAGGAACAGGCAAAAGTGAGTTCTCCCACCAAGAAGAAAATGAAGAAGAAACCTAGCAAGACCAAGAGTAATGGGCAACAAAAGAAAAATTGGGAATAGGAGCACTCTGATTTTTTGATTCCCTACTTAGGTCAGCTTGCAAGAGAAGAGTTTAAAGTTGATTAATCTTTCAAGCCCGAAGCTTATAATATGACTGCCTTAGCTGTTAACAAGAAGTTTGGAACGGATTTTGATCATGATAATGTCATAACCACATTCAAACTCTGAGGACAAGGTTATGGACATGTATAGTTATTTCAAAATCAGCGTTGCATGGTGTGAGAGGTAGAAAAGATGATCATGCTAGAGGGACAATCTTGGGATCAATGGGACAAGGTATACATGTAGTTTATTTGCAAATATAATTTTTCACAAATTATATATATCTTTGAATTATTTTTTTGATTAGATAACCAATTTTGCAGAAGAAATCAAGGCTAAAAGATTAACAAGCCTTTGATTTACTTTGATGACCTGAGGATCATCATTGGAGATGACTTTGCAAGTGGGGAATTTAAAAGGATGTGCGCAAGAGATTTGGAACAATTCCATTTTCTTATGCTCTTCAAAGCACTGATAGAAATAGAGACATTAGTGCATATTTCTCTTCTTTTTGGGTAAGGAAGATAGTAATTATAATGCCCCGATCCTGCGAGTACGGAGTCGTTACTGCGACGTATATACGTAGGTCGGAAATACCCTCACATGTATACGCTTAGTATCAGTATAAGAAAGAATCAGAGTGCCGAAGCACGAGAGTAATATACATTCCAATACAACAGTACAAGTACATAATTATCACAGAGTGTGATTTAATACTATCACCAAGAAATATAAAAGTAAGATTTACAATATGAATATTAAAAAAGTTGCCAGGAGCTACAAGGAGATACCACAAGCCAACCAGGGAGAGACAAAAGAGAGGACTGAAGCCACAGCTGGTCTGTCTGTTCCGCAAAGTAAGCTTGATCCTCAGCAGAAGGATCTACATCTGTCCAAGCTTTGAGATCCAGACATAAAGGTTCAGGGGAGTCAGAAAGCTACCCAACGAGTGGTAAGATGAGTTCCAAGTGGCATGCAGAGATAAGCATATGTATATCGATAAATCTGAATCATAAGCATGTTGTAGCACCCCGTTCTCGGGATACGTACCTTGATGCATATCCCAAAATTTTTTTGACTGTATTTTTCAATTTTCTTCCAGTATTTGCTTTTGGATTATGATTTCTTATATTATTGTGTATCGGATCTGGATTCTCAGATCTAGAGTAAGCTCTGACCCGAACCGGGAGCCCGATATTAGCCTGCTGCCCGATTTGACCTTTTTAAAAATCTAATTTGACCAATTTTACTTTCAGACACTATTTTCTAATATTTTAAATTTTTCATGATTTTTTGAAATTTTTCAGAATTTTTCTGCAAATCTCCAAAACCGGTGTCGGTTGGCATCGCTGACTGATTCTCAGATTTTTAGTTTTCAAACAGAACTGAATATTCAAAAATGATTTTCATGTTACTTCTTAGAATTTTATTTTCTATCTAAAAATATTTTTTAAGATTTTTCTAAATTATCAAAATTTCACTGATTCTGGTGTCGGCCGGTATCACCGGAAGATTTTAGGATTTTTATTTAAAAACTAGATTGAATTTCTCAAATCCAATTTTATCTGACATATTAAAATAATATTTTCTATTTTTTAATATTTTTCAGAACATTTCTGAAAAAGTCAAATTTTCGCCCTATTAAAATAATAATATTATTTACCAAGAATTTCTTTTCTTACTTTTTCCTTTCCTACTCCCCTACTTTATACTTCCAGATATTTTAATATATTAAATATTTAATAATAAATTATTTTACTATTTTTTCTTTTTATTATTTTTTCCTTTCCTATATTTTCTTTCCTTTTCTTTCTTTTCTTTCTTCCCCTTTGACTTTCCTCTGCTCTGCTCTCCTGCCCCTGCCGCAGCCGCCTGCAGCAGCCCATGGCTACTGCTGCAGCCCCTCCCCCCCACTTCATCATCAAAATTTCTCCCTCCTTCTCCATTAAAAACCCCTTCACCTTTCCTTCTCCTTCTAATTTTCCACTTCAATTTTAAATCTCAAACCACTTCTAACAAAACATTAAAACTAACTCCCTTCATCTTCACCACCGCCGCCTCCACCATCACCACCACTGTCGCACCAACCCCATAGCCGTCGGCCATCCACTCCCCCACATCCCCTCCCCACTCCACCTCCTTCAACCTCCACCAATCACTTACCACCTCCAATTTCAATCAAACACATCACCGCCACCTCCCTTCCTCCTCCAAAATTTGTTGGAAAATATGAAGAATAAATGTGAATTTTTGAGTTGAATTACGATGAGATCCATTGATAGAATCAATTGGATAATGGTTGGAATGTGTTCTCCTTCCATTGGGGATGAACGTGGTATATTCACAAGTTCAATTCTGACTTCGAATGAATGAGATATTCAAGTCTAAAGTTTGCCTAATTCAAAGTCAAAAGGAGACTAAAGGTAATTAAAAGTATTTAATCCCACATGACTATGAGATGGAAGTTCGAAGTGTTTAAATAGAGAAAAATGGGAACAAAGGGTGTGCCTTTGGGTACTTAGAGTTTTCGCGCGCGATTAGGGGGAAACCATGCACACGCGTGCGTGCGTCGTACCGGGGCCGGCGCCAGTGTCGGGGCCTGGTTCGGGTGCCCTATCCTGTCTGGCTCTTTTTGAACCAGGTCTCACGGGCATGGCTTACCGCGGATCGTATCCGCTCCGCCATCCGAATCCGAACCCGAATCAGCGCAACGGCTGACAGAAAACCACCCCGAATAGTTGGGCGATTTCTGTCTGAAACGGACCATTTCAACGGTTCAGACTGAACCGTTGCAACCGTTCAGATGGGTTCGGACAGTTTTACCCCTCCCGGAGCGCTATAAATAGCGCTCCGTTTCTCTCAAATAAAACACACAGAAATAGAAAGAAATACAGAAAAGGAAAACGAGTTTCTTTTCTGCATTCCGAAGTGAGAACTTTGCAACTCGGGTTCGAAGTAACTTCCAACAGGAAGTGGGAATTCTGTAACGCGTATTCCGAAGCAACTTCCAACAAATTCTGAAAATTCGTTCTGAAAGAAGGCTCAGAAAATTCAACAAATTCTTTAATAGAATTGTTGTCTGAATCTGTGACTTCTAAAGAAGAATATTCTTCTACCTTCCTCCTTTCTCTACAGTGGGTGTTCCTTCAAAGTAAAGACATATATTCTCCCTGAAATTTGTCTTGGTCCTGCTACTTTGATAATCCTGTGAAGGTACTGGTTACCTACAGTTCGACCATACGGTGATTTGGTAGCGTTATCCAAATACCGTGAAGGAGTGTTGTATCTTAGGAGACCAACGTCCAGTAACTCGTTAGCACCGTAGCAGGGGATGTAATTGTCTTAAGGAGATTCGCTATAAGCATACCTCACTCCAAGTACTGTATAAGTGAATTTACTTTCTTATACAGGGGTTATTCTAATTTTCAGTATATTGAGACTGACTTATACTAGTCTAATTGGTGTTTAACTAAGGAAGGTAATTGAAAGGTGTTTCTTTAATTAAGGAATGTTCTATTGAACGGAAAACCTCCCACCTGAAATTCACTGACCTAGCCAATTAGATCGGTGATATTGATTAGTTGTCAAATTGATCCTAGAAACTAACATTCTTAAGACAATTACTATTTTTAGTTTCTTACTTCTGTTCTGCTTGAACTTGCAGAAAATGTTCGAGACTAATCAAGACAGCTCAAGTAAGGCACCAAACATGCAGATCTAAACTTTGATACCTGCTCCACTTCCTAATCCGAAGCTGGAGAAGCCAGGAAAATGTGATGGCACAGAATTCAAGAGGTGGTAACAGAAGGTGCTCTTCTACTTGACCACTCTGCATCTGGCCAAATTCCTGCAAGAGGATCCACCAAAACCCGAAACTGATCGGGACTCAGTCCTGGCAGTCGATACATGGGAAACTATATTTTGAATTGACTGGATGACTCTCTTTACAATGTCTACAGTCCTATCACAATGGCAAAGAAGTTATGTGTCAGTCTTGATAAGAAGTATAAGACTAAGGATGCCGGTACCAAGAAGTTCGTCGTAGGACGACTTCTGGAGTACAAAATGGTAGACAATAAGACTGTGATCAGTCAGGTGCAAGAGTTCTAACTTATCTTGCACGAGATAGAGGCCGAAGATATAAATCTACCTGAATCTTTTCAGGTTGCTACTATTGTAGAGAAACTCCCACCTGCATGGAGAGATTTCAAGAACTACCTGAAGTACAATCGTAAAGAGCTGAAATTGGAGGATCGCATTGTGAGGCTTCAAATTGAGGAGGACAACAGAAAGTCTGAGAAAAGGAGTAGTAAGAACTCCTATGAAGTTAAGGCCAATGTGATCGAAGACTCAAAGGGAAAAGCGTTTACTTCCAAAGGCTTAAAGAGGAAGAAGACTGCTCAAGGGTATAAAGGCAAGGTCTAAGAAGGCAATAACATGCGCTTCAAGGAAACTTGCTACATCTGCAACGAAGAGGGGCATAAGGCAAATGAATATCTCAGCTGTCTCAAAAAGAATAAGAAGAACCATCCACAGGCAAACCTGACTGACCATACGTCGCCAAGCCTTTCAGCTTGGTGTCAGAAGAGAATCTGACGACCAACAATAAGGATTGGTGGGTAGACACTAAGGGTACTCGGCACATCTGCTCTGAGAAATTATTATTCTCTAAATATCATAAATTAGAGTAAGATAAGCAACTCTTCATGAGAAACTCAGCCATGTCCAAGGTTGAGAGAAAAGGAAAGGTCATCCTGAAGTAGACATCTAGGAAAGAGCTTACTCTGAATGATGTGCTACATGTTCTAGATATCCGCAAGAATCTGATCTCTGGATCAATACTTAGTAAGAAAGGATTTAGAATGGTTTTTGAATCAGATAAATTTGTACTTACTAAGGGTGGGATGTATGTAGGAAAGGGCTATCTTGTTGATGGACTTTTTAAAGTCAATGTTGCAGTGGTAGATAAAAAGTCTGTGTATTTGTACCCTAAGCTTATAAATAAAGAAAAGTCTTCTGTTTATTTGCTTGAGTCTCATATTTTATGGCATGCTAGATTAGGGCATCTAAATTACAAGTCTTAAAAAAAATTGTCTAATCTAGGATATATTCCTAAACTCAACTTGGAAGAAATTGCAAGTGTGAGATTTGTGTTGAGGCCAAGTTCGCAAAAAATTCATATCACTCAATTGATCGAAATACAGAACCTTTAGGGTTAATTCATCGAGATCTGTGTGACTTGAAGTTTATGCCAACTAGAGGTGGTAATATTTATTACTTTATTGATGACTATATAAGATACTGTTATGTGTATCTTCTAAACAGTAAGGATGAGGCAATGAATATGTTTATAACATATAAAATCGAAGTTGAGAATCAACTCAACAAGAATATCAAGATTCTAAAATTCGATCGAGGCGAAGAATATGAATCAAATGATTTTAGTCAGTTATGTGCTAAATTTGGTATAATCCATCAAACTACAACACCATATACTCCTCAACAAAATAGAATTGCTGAACGAAAGAACAGAACTTTGAAGGAGATGGTCAATTCCATACTCGTAAGTTCTGGAGCTCTGTAGAACTTGTGGGGGAGCTCTGTTAACTGCAAATTATATTCTAAACAGAGTACCCCACAAAAAACTTGATCTTATACCATTTGAGTTATGTCATGGAAGGACACCTTCCTACCATTACCTCAAAATGTGAGGGTGCGTTGTAAAGGTACTAACACCATTACCTAAAAAGACTAAGTTGGGAGCAAGAACTATGGACTGTATATTCATAGGCTATGCCTTGAATAGTAGTGCCTATAGATTTCTAGTTCATAAATCAGAAATACCAGATATTCATGTAAACATGATTATCGAATCTAGAGATGCTGTGTTCTTTGAAGACAATTTTTCATACAAACGGGAAATAAATAAGACTTCTGGGATAAGAACATATAAGATGGCATTCAGGGACGAAAGCCTCGAGGAACTGATTGTTAATGCGAAAATTGAACCAAGAAGAAGTCAGAGATCAAGAATCTCAAAATCTTCTTGTCCAGATTTCATAGCATACGCTATTAAAAGCGAGCCTCAAATATTTAAAGAGGCTATGTCTACCCCAGAAGCACAAATGTGGAAAGAAGATATAAATAGCAAAATAGAATCCATACTAAGTAATCATACTTGAGAATTGACAAACTTGCCTCCTGACAGTAAACCAATTGGGTGTAAGTGAATTTTTAAAAGAAAATTAAAACTCAATAGATCTATCGATAAGTACAAGGGTAGATTAGTAGCCAAGGGCTAACGACAAAAGAAAGAACTTGACTACTTCGATACTTATTACCAGTAACAAGAATAACCTCCATTCGGTTGTTGATTGCAATTGTAGTATTGCATAACTTAGATATCCATCAAATGAATGTCAAGGCTGCATTCTTAAACTGTAAATTAAATGAAAATATATATATGGAGCAACCTAAAGGATTTATCGTCAAGGGTCAAGAACACAAAGTGTGTAAATTGGTAAAATATGTAAATTGATAAAATCCTTATACGGTCTAAAGTAGGCTCCAAAACAATGGCATGAGAAATTTGATAGTGTCATGATCAAAATGAATTCACTATTAATGAATACGATAAGTGTGTTTACACTAAAACAGTTAGAAATGCATGTATCATTGTATGTCTTTATGTAGACGACATGTTGATACTTGGGACTAATATTGAACTTATTAAGTCTACTAAAAGAATGTTATCTAACAGTTTTGACATGAAGAATCTGGGCATTACTGATGTAATTTTAAGAATTAAAATCACAAGAATACCAGATGGAATCTGTCTATCTCAATCTCACTATATGGGTAAGATGATAGAAAGATTCAAGGATCATGGGATAAAAGAGAATACAAATCCCTTTCTCCCACACATCCACCTTCGTAAGAATATAGGAACTGGAGTACGCCAGTTGGAGTATACTCAGATTATCAGAATCTAATGCATTTAATGAATTGCACTAGACCCGATATTGCTTACGCTGTAAGCAAGTTAAGCAGATACACTAGTAAGCCTATTGATGATCATTAAACTGCTCTATTACGAGTATTAGGTAACGTATCACATACCAAGGAATATGCCTTGAGATATGGACAGTATCTACCTGTAAATGAAGGATACAGTGTGCTAATTGGATTGCAGATTCTGAGGAATCAAAATCAAATAGCGGATACATATTTACTCTAGGAGGAGCAGCGGTATGTTGAAAATCTTTCAAACAAACATGTATTGCCCGTTCCAGTATGGAATTAAAATTCATAGCCTTAGATAAGGTCAGAGAAGAAGCAGAATGGCTTCGACATTTTTGAAAGATATACCATTATGACAAAAGTCAGTGCCCGCTATGTGCATACACTGCGATAATCAAGTAGCTATATCTAGGGCCCAAAATTTTATATATAATGGTTAGTCTACACATATTCATCGTAGACATAATACCGTTAAGCAGCTGCTCTCAAATAGAATTATCTCTATTGACTTTGTCTCGTCAAAAGATAATTTAGCGGATCCGCTTACCAAGGTTTAAGTGGAGAGCGTATAAACTGCGCATCGAGGGGAATGGGTCTAAAAGCCTAACCTTACTGAGTCAACTTAATGGAAACCTCACTTAGCGACTAGAGATCCTACGGACTAAGTTCAAGAGGAAAAACTAGTTATGATTGACTCAACAAGTAAGCACTTATGAGGTTGACTCCAATCCATTCCTAAGGTGCACACAAGTACTTTCTACAAGTGGATTAAGGATAAGCTTAACGCTTTTAATGATGCCTATATCTTGTTACTTAAGAAGTGGAGTAGAGAGTAGACTACTCTTAATAGGACGATCACCTATGTAAGTATAGAGTTGGGTCGGCTCTTTGGGAATTTTTATGGAGGCTGTTATTCCCTAAAGATACTCTCTGAAACTAAGAATGTCCAGGGCCAAAATGGACACAACCGAAAATCAAAGTTGATTTGAAAAGTTACTGTTTGAAACTTGTTGACTTGGCTTACTCTAACGGCTAACAGTTTAAGACCTACTTTACTGATTAGCCAATAAGTCTGATAAACTTTTCGCTATAGAAGGTTCAAGATCTAGTTCACCTATCCTGATGCAGTTACTTTTCTAAAGTACCTTTCACTATAGAGTCAGTCTCTTTGTGTGTCAATTCCTTAAATCTCCATTCATTGTGGGAGATTGTTGAAAAATATGACGAATAAATGTGAATCTTTGAGTTGAATTATCCGTTAATAGAATCAATTGTATAATGGTTGGAGTGTGTTCTTCTTCCATTGGGGATGAACGTAGTATATTCACATGTTCAATTCCGACTTCGAATGAATGAGATATTCAAGTCTAAAATTTGCCTAATTAAAGCCAAAAGGAGACTAGAGGTAGCTAAAAACATTTAGTCCTACACTGGCCATGGGATGAAAGTTTGAAGTGTTTAAATAGAGAAAAATAGGAACAAAGGGTGTGCCCTTTGAGTATAGAGTTTTCGCGCGCGATTAGGGGAAACTATGCCCACACGCACGCGCCGCCTCTAACGGCGGGCGGAGCCGGGCTCAGACTCGGGCTCGGGTTCGGGTTTCCTACCCTATCCGGTTCTTTTTGAACCGGGTCTCACGGGTATGGGTTACCGTGGATCATACCTGCTCTGTCATCCGGATCCGAACCCGAATTAGCGCAATGACTGACAGGAAACCGTCGCGAACAGTTGGACAGTTTCTGTCTGAAATAAATCGTTGCAACGGTTCAGACCGAACCGTCGCAACCGCTCGGTTGGGTTCGGATAATTTTACCCCTCCCGGAGCGCTATAAATAGCGTTCCGTTTCTCTCAAATAAAACACACAAAAACAGAAAGAAATACAAAAAAGGAAAACTAGTTCCTTCTTCTGCATTCCGAAGTGAGAAACTCTACAACTCGGGTTCAAAGTGACTTCCAACAGGAAGTGGGAATTCTGCAGCGCATATTCCGAACCGACTTCCAACAGATTCTGAAAATTCGTTCTGAAAGAAGGCTCAGAAAATTTAACAGATTCTTTAATAGAATTATTGTCTGAATCTGTGACTTTCAAAGAAGAATATTCTTCTACCTTCTTCCTTTCTCTACAGTAGATGTTCCTCCAAAGTAAAGACAAATATTCTCCCTAAAATTTGTCTTGGTCCTGCTACTTTGATAATCCTGTGAAGGTACTGGTTAACTACGATTCGACCGTATGATAATTTGGTAGTGCTAACCAATACCGTGAAGGAGTGTAGTATCTTGGGAGACCAACGTCCAGTAACTCATTAGCACCGTAGCGGAGGACGTAATTGTCTTAAGGAGATTCACTATAAGTGTACCTCATTTCAAGTACTGTATAAGTGAATTAACTTTCTTTATATAGGGGTTATACTGATTTTCAGTATATTGAGACTGACTTATACTAGTCTTATTGGTGTTTAACCAAGGAATGTAATTGAAGGGTGGTTCTTTAATTATAGAACGTTCTACTGAATGGAAAACTTCCCACCTGAAATTCACCGACCTAGCCAATTAGATCGGTGATATTAATTAGTTGTCAGATTGATCCTAAAAACTAACAAAATTCACTACTATCTCCATCAAATCCACCACTCCCACCACACCATCATCACCTCCTCCTCCTCCTCTAACTCCCCACCACCTCCAACAATCACCACAGCCACCATAACCACCACCACCATCAACTACCACCACCACTTCTCCACCAAACATCAACCAAACCAATAACTCCAACCCCCACTCCTCCCCTCCCCAGGGCAGCCGCGCCGCCCCACCTCCGGCGGCTCCGCCGCCGCCCCAGGGCCACCGGCCACCACCCTCCTCCATTTCTTTCTTTCTTTCTTTCTCCTTCTTCTTTCTTTATTTTTTTCTTTCTTTTCTTTTTCCCTTTTTCCATATATAAACACACTTTCCTATATTCCCTAAAATACCCTCCACCTCACCCCAAATAACTTTCCCATATTTATAATTAATACCCCTCCCTTTTTAATTTCGAATTCCTTTCTAAAAATATCCTATATTCTTTCTCTCCTTCCTGCAACTCTCTTTCTCCTCTCTCTCCTCTCTCATTCCCTCTCTAATATTTATATATATTTATATTTATATATTTTAATATATACATATGGGATAGTGGCTTGCTCACACGGGTTCGCGAATTTCTCGAATTTTAACTGATATTTCATTCCGGTTTCATGCGAGTGTTTATATTAAACTTAAAAATAACTACCTTTGATTTATAGCATGATATTGATATGTAGACATCTTATTATTACCGCAACATGCCTAACACTTGCTGATGTAATATTTAGTATATGATTTCTTATTATACAAGCTTATAGATGGTATTGTACCCGGTATTTACCCGACACTTGGCATGTTATACTTGATGCATGATTTATGGCACCATCACTTGATATATATATTTGATACCTGATCCACGACACTTGATATCTGACACCGGCACTTAATATGTTATATTGATACCTGATCCACAACACTTGATATTAGACACCGGTACTTGATATATGTCATACTTGTTACCTGATCCTGACCCCTGGTATATGACACATGCTAACCCTTACTTGATATGCTTTCATGTGGTACAAGTACATCGACCTAACATCGTGACCCTAGACCGGACACTATCACCCCTGATACCTGTATTATATGGCATATTCATGACTATTACTTTTACGGAGACTTGGCAAGATTATTATATTATTACTAGACATTTGGTACTACTGAACTCCTGTACTCCTGATCTCTTGTATACTTGAACCCCTGAAATAGGGAGGCTCCTGACATTAATTCTGATATTATACTGCTGTTGACCCCCGTAATAGAATAACCATGAATATTAGACTTTTGTGAATACCCTGTGGACTTTATTATTTGATACTCTGTTATATTTAAACAACTTATACCAGGACGGGAGAAATTGATGGGTATCGATATAACTTCTGTGTTTATGGTGGCCATACATATGTTATACAACTAATTCCTATTGGATTCGACCTGGCCACCAGACGCTTTCGAGGGGTATATTGGCACCCCTACCCCCTGCCTGCCTGCCGGGTGTGCTATAATCCCCTGGGAATATCCCTGTGGGGAATGGTGATACTCTATTCCTCCTTGGGCATATATTAAGACTTTCGAGTATATAGTAAGTCCGGTACCTTGTAGTACCTTCCGACCGTTGTCCCGGATACTCCCGGACCGTTGTCCCGGGCATGCACGGGACCCATTCTAAACATGGTTCGTCGTACCCTATCAGTTTTCAATAACCAACCTCGCTCGACTTGTATGCGAAAGCATGTGGTACGGGCCATATACCGTAATATATAAATTGAACGAGTCTTAATAATAACTTGATAATTAACTTCATGAATTTTATTGCCATTTCATACTTGCTATTTATTATAGTTATTCCATGCTTACTAATTTAATTACATAACATTTAACCTGTTACACTTGCTTTTATTTCATGCCACATAAATTCTAATGTCATTTTCATATTTCACTATTTATTGTGGTTATTTCATGCTTATTGATTTTGGTACATTATACTTGACCTGATGCACTCACTTTTATTTATACTTACTATTTGGGTTCTTCTTGTACTCGCTGGGTTGCCCACTAACAACTCTGAATTTGCATGTCCAGATATAGCAGCTTGGACTGAGGTGGACCCATCAGCTGAGGACCAGGCTTTCTTCCAAGAGCAGGCGGATCAGCCGTAACTTCATCCCGTCTTCCCTGCTCGCGAGATTTTCTCTTCCAGCTCGTGAGTCCTTATCTTTTGTACCCTGTAAGTCTACTTTTGTACTACCTGGTGATGATAACTCGGATCTCCAACCTGGGCACGCAAACCCAGGGTCGTCAGAAAGCGACCTAGTGAGTAGTAAAATGAAGGAGGCAGTAATATATACACTAGTAATACAAGCACGATACTAATATATAATACATGATGTTGTCTAGTGATACCATATAATAAGTATATCATAAGCAGTAGAAATATATATAATCATGTCAGTCTTTTAATACCATCACTACCTAGCCGGTTATCATCAGGTCATGGCTATAGTCGTATCCAGTTGATATAATAAATAGTGTTGTCTAGTGGTGATGTGATAGGAATGACCATGTTAGTAGTGAAGTGATGGAAATGAACATGTAGATGAAGTATGCAACCTAATCATCCTACTGTGTTGTGCCTAGGCAGCATATAGACAATGCAAAACAGAATATAAGCAATGCAAAGTATACATGTACATGAGTAGTACGCCACCTCAGAAAGTATAGCATGAAACAGGTAAAGTAACAACGCATACATGTAACATGATAGCGGATAAATGATCAGGAACAGTAACAAGTACATCTAAACAATAGTAGACATGTATCAGGCAAGTCATGTTATTTATACAATAGTAGCAATCAGTTTCACCTGGTATTTTAATCAATCTCTTCCAGTATCCCATACCACTGGCAGTTCATACTGGAGCCCGCA
>JAVJIF010011118.1:0-173332 GCA_038442645.1 Agave tequilana | reverse complement strand
CCCCTTCTAGGTGATTTACAGTTGGTATCAGAGCCAAGTGCTCTTGATTTGGCTCTTACAACCTAGAGTTAAATATCCTCATTTTTGGCTAATCACAATATTTGTACACACACCATGGTTTTATGTCACCTCCCACCTTTGACATCCTTAACATCCAAACTTGGAAGGTTAAGATGTCTTTGTACCTCAAAGGCCTAGGCATTCATGTTTATCTTGCTACAATTAAAGATTCATATGAAATAATAACAAGTATATTGAAGGCTAACTCATAAGCCCTACATGCTTTAAGATCTACCCTAAATGATGTTTATTTATTTAGGGTCGCTAACATTGATTCGGCTTTTGTAGTATGGAACTCATTGATCTCCCTTGACGAAAAGAATAATACTATGCGGGAGCGACTCAGATGTTGGAAGTGACGCTTCCAACGTGTGCTACATGGTCCAAGGGGATAACCCCCTTGAGGTAACTACCGAATCCGAGGTAGATGAGGATGTTGATATGTCATATAATGAACTTGCTTCTTTTTGTCAACAACTCTTAGAAAAATATGACATGATTAAAAAGGATAAAAAAATTTAAAAAGAAATTTGATTGTATGTTAAAAGAAAAATAATTCTTTTAAAAATAAAGTTGCATGCATTGAAAAAGAAAATGAAAGTTTGAAAAATGAAAATGTTTCCTTCATGTCTAAATTAAATGAGCTTTGTGAAGGAAACACTATTTTGAAAAATAAAGTTGTTTTGGTGGAAAAACAAAAAGAAGTTACTTCAATGAAAACACTTCTTTAAAAAGAAATTGTTGAAAAAGAAAAAGAAAAAGTTTCCAAAAAGAATAAGAAAAATGATTCTATTTCTCATCATGCTTTACATGCACTACTAATGAGATAAAATTTTTGAAAAATAAAATTAATTGTTTGAGCTCAACTTTGAGCACTTGTGCATTAACCACTCTAGATTGGAGTCTTTGTTTTCAAAGAAACAAACTCCACATATTCATGCACATCACCCTCATGCATATTCACTATTTGCACGCCACGATCACACTCATACACATATGCATCCTAAGGTGTACACATTGTGGCCGTAAAGGCCATTTAGCAAAATTTTATTTTGATAAGATAATCATATTAATTTTACTAATAAAAATGTTTGGTTCCTTACAAAATTAACCCTCAAGGACCCAAAAGAAAATGGGTACCAAAATCCTCACCTTGTATTTTTGATGTAGGTGTGGGCTCTCACAAAACGTGAGAGGGAAGGTGCCTTGGTGGTGGTTGCACATGGACATGATGGACACATATTTGATGCACCGCTATCAAGGAGGTTTGGTGGGATAACCACCATGTTTTGGAGAATTAGAGTTTAGTTCTTTCGTTTGGTAACTATCTCTAAACTCCTAGTTTAGTTTACATGCTTTTCATATATAATTTCTTTAGCATGTTTATGATTTTGTTCTTCATGTGGTAAATACTAGTTTAAATGTAGTTTTTATTAAACTTGGGTATATACATGTACAAGTAGTGAGCCACATTTGATTTATATACGTTTGCACTTCATTGTTCATTTGTACTTACTATATGCACATGTATAGTCTAGTTTTGATGATTTTCTCATTTACACATGTTTTGTCAATTTTCATGTTTTGCTTCATGTATATGTATTTTATATTCAAATCTAATAAATATACATATATACCCCATAAGTCATTTGCTTCATGCAATTTACATTATGGACTCTTTTTATGTTTGGATATGTATGCATATTGTTAATTTGGATAAATCATACATATACCTAGAAGTTTGTTTTAAAATGAAAATGAATTTTCATGATTTTTGTTTTGATAAAATGACTCTTGTTTTGAGCTTCATTGATTATCTTCATGAAAAATGCTAATTACATGATTCTTGTGCATTCACCTTTTATTTGTTTATTCATGACTATGTTTTCATGATCATTTTGAGCTTTATGGACCTTGAGTGTCGAATTTTGTGTATTTAGCATGGTTCATGATACATATGATTTGGTTTCATATTTTTAAAGATCTTTAACTAGTTTTTCAAAAATTATCTTTAACTAGTTATCTATTCTTCAATTTGGTAGTGGTTTTCACTATTAAAAATATTTTCAAACCTATTTGTGAAAACCCCTTCCAACCCGCAATGGGCGGATGGATGGGCGAGTATGCCTTATAAGCCCTATTGAAAATCTTTTATCTTGAGCATATAATGGGTGGAAGGTTATGAGTTATATACTTGATCTCAATTGATATTTTCATTTTGTATATACTCATATTTTATTTTTTATGTATGTATGCTTCACATTTTAAATAATATCAATTTCTATTGGTATTTTCATTTTCATACATATATATGATTTATTTGTGCTTAATTTAAAATAGGTTTATATCTTAAAGCACAAAGTTTGTTTATGCTAAGCTTAATTCAAATCTTATTTTCAATTGGTATCTCAATTGATAGTTTAATAAGCTTATGCATTAGTTTTAAAATTGATATTTTTATTGATATCAAAAATATGCAATAATTTACATTGGTATCTTAAAATTTGACTACAAGTGGTACCTTAAAAATTTTGTTTATATGATATCTTAAAATTTGATTTACTAAGATATCTCAAATTTGTTTTATTGAGAAAAACTCAAAATTTATTTTTAATAAGAAAATTAAAAAAATATTTTGATTTGTATTGTCTATGTGCAAGGAGAGCTTAACATCTCTTCTACATATATATTCATGTTGAGTGTATCTTATATTGAAGAGCTTGACAACTCTTCTTTATGCGGTACACGTATGTAAGGGGAGCTTCACATCTTCTCTTATGCATTGCATATTATGTGTTATGTGAATTAGGGCTTGTCATCCTTTCTTCATGTAATGCATGTATGTAGGAAGTTAACTTAGCGTCTTCCTCTTCATGAATGTATATCGCATATATTCTCTTTTATTGATTTGTTTTAATGTCACCCCTTTGTTGATTTTTGCTTTTGACAAAAAGGGGGAGAACATTTTTTTGTTTTTACTTTAACCCCTTTGTTGATGATTGACAAAAAGGGGAGAAGTATTTGAATTTTATATATGCATGTTTTCCTTACTTTATCCATAAAGGGGGAGAAGGATTTATGTTTATGCATATATGTTTTGTGTTGCAAATAGGAGAAAAAGAATTTGATGTGTTTCATGCTTGTTTATACATGTTTATCTCCATCTATTTGCATACATGTTTAAGAGCATTCATTGCATAATTATTTATTTATTGCTATGCATGAGTTAAGGGGGAGCTTCCTTGAAGCTTTACTTTAATCCATGTATATATAACTCCATGAGTTTTTTCATCATCAAAAGGGGGAGATTGTTGGCCCAAAGGCTTATCACTCTAGTTTTAATGATGATCAACTCATGTAGTTATGGTACTAATGATCTTGTGTTTAATTAGTCTCAGATTCATGATCAAGATCTTAGTTGGTGTGTACTTCACAAAGGATTTAAAGTCAAGTTTTGGAGCTAGCACGGTTTGATTCAAGAGCTTGTGCATCAAGATCACATCAAGTACTCAAGAGGAGTCTAGCTCTTTGGATCGAGTTTGGATTAAGTCAAGAAGATGAGAAGACTTCAAGTGAAGACCTTCAAGATCAAGACTTGTGTCTAGGTTTGTTTTTATAAGATTTTGTTTTTAGAATAAATGTAAAGGATAGAATAGTTGGTGGATTGCTCAAGTATACCATATACACACACACTCTTGATTTAGATGAGTTTTCATAAAAAGAATTTTTATTTTGGAAAAATATAAAAGTGTTTTCTTTTTGAAAAATACCGTTTTGGTTTTTAGTATTCAAAGTTACATGTATTTAACCAAAACCAAATTTAGAGCTTAATGTCAAAACATAGATATTTCACCATGTTTGTGTAGCGGATCATATCCATACACTCTATGCTTTCAAAGTGTTTAAAATATTTTATTTTGTATTTAGAGAAGTTTTGAAAAATCAATTTTGGAAAATACAGTTTTCATTTTGGCCAAAATTTTCAAGTTACAAAATAGTTCAAATTGTTTGTAACATGTCTTGATTTTGTTCAAGCATGTTTGATTATCAAAGTATAATGTTAAAACTATTTTTGTAGATTTTTTTATGATTTTATGGGATTTTATTTGTGTTAAAATACCAAGTTTTTAATCCCTGAAATAGTCTGGTCTGGCTTCTGCCGGTCGACCGAGATTGAAGTCGGTCGACCGAGTCGGTCGGCCGATGTGCACAGACTGCACGCCAGCCTTTGCTGGAGGGCCGGTCGACCGGGTTGGTCGACCGCCAGAGAGCTCTGCTCTCTGGAAAGCCCCGGTCGACCGGGCTGGTTGACCGGCAGAGAGATCTGCTCTCTGTTCCAAGGTCTCGGTCGACCGGCCGATCGACCGCTGCCTTAACGGTCAGAAAATGACCGTTGGCGCGACCGGCGGTCGACCGGCAGGCCAACTGGCTCAACGGCTAGTTTTTCTAGCTCTATAAATTAGGGCTTTTGGGGGCTGTTTTAGACAAGATTTTTAAGTAGTTTCTGAGCTAGTTTTTCCAACTCCATTTAGAGGTTTTCTCACTTGTTTAGAGAGTAAATATTTCCAATCAAAAGGGAGTTTTATCAAGAGTGTTTTCAAAGTGATTTTCTTGAGTTTTCCTCCACCATTTCAATCCTTGTTTTCTCACACAATACTTGAGCCATCCATTGTTATATCTACCTATAGGAGTATTATTGTGAGAGGATTTTAGGTGATCAAAGTGTTGTGATCACCAAAGTTCCATCTTTGTACTTTGAGGAGGCGGACTTGCGGGTTCGCGGTGTTTCGAGTTCGTGTGTGGACTCGGTGTTTGAGGTGCGGACTCGGCGAGCTTGTGAGCTTGCGGTGTGTACGAGACTAAAGAGTCCAAGGAGTTCAAGTGTGAACTCGCCTTGTAGGTGTTGCGGCACCGAGTGATCCGGTGGGATCGATTCTAGTGGAAATCCTTCAAGTGTGAAGGCGGGGACGTAGAGCAAGTGTGCTCGAACCTCGAAACAAATCTCCCGTGTTTGCGATTGCTCTCTCTATCTCCTACTTGTTTATATCTTGCATGCTTTTATTGCTTTCATCTTTATATGCTTGATATTCATATTGTGCTTAATTGTCATATGCTTGGGGATTGTTTGCTAACACTAGTTTTCAATCAAGAGAGCCAACGCGGCACCTTAACTCTTATCTAGAGGAATCTTGAGGAGTTAGTCCAGAGCCCTTCACAGGGAATTTTGGCTACACTCTTGTATTAAACTCGGTGTTTAGTGTAATAAGTTTTTAATTTCGCATTTAGTGACCATTAGATTAGCCATCACCTATTCACCCCCTCTAGGTGATTTACAGTCTAATCAAGCTTTTGGTTCTAAATATCATGCTAGTTTTAATTTGAGTAATGATCAGTGGGAAGCTCTAAATTTGTCTTTATCCAACACTTTACAAATTTCATTCACACAATACATAAATTTTAATGCTTATTCAGTCTGAATAGCCTTTTTGTATAGCTGAAGACGATGCATTTGCAGATTATATTAGAACCACTCATAATCCGGAATATGAGCCGTTTAGTAAGAATACCATAAGATTAGAAATGTTTAGTAGTTAAAAAAATAAAAACAATATTAATTGCAGTTTTGTCTTCTTTGTCACATAAATTGCACTTACTTCTGATTATTGGAAAGCTCATAACAGCTATCATTATATTGTTATTACTGCACATTTATTGATTTGGATTGGCTTTTAAAAAAAGAATTATCATTTTTCAAAATTTTCTCATGCTCACAATGCTTCAAATCTAAGTAAGATTAAATGCATATTGCTAGAGAATATAGAATTGATTCCAAATTTTTACTATTTCATTTGATAATTTAGCGAAATATTCTACAATTGAGATTTTGAAAAATTATTTAAAACCTCTTATAAATGAAAAAAAATCATATTCGTTGATTTTGTTACCTTTTCAAATCTTTTAAAAAATTTACAAATTCATTCACAAAGTTCTTATTTCTCATCGGAAATAAACAATCAGACAATTCTACAGAAATAAGCTTATTTATTTCCTGCTTATAAATCGCTTTATTTAACATATTATATGTTGTATTCCAACGATTTCTTATATCTTGTAATTCTTTTAGCAGGTAGACCTAAACCCGAACAAATTTGTCTGAAGGTTTGCCTTCTTGGCCGCTACTTTTAATAAATATAATAATATCTCTTAATTTTTGAATATAATCATTAATTAATTTCAAACCATCTTGTACACAAAGTTAATAATATGACAAATATAGAAGATCTAGTGAAATCTTTCATGGTGGTGAAGGCGGGGACGTAGGGTCAGTGGCTCGAACCTCGGAACAATTTCTTTGTATTTGTGATTGCTTGTGTCTTACTCTCTATTATTTGTCATTATTCATACTTGTGTAATTGTTCATCTTATATTCTAAAATTGCTTTTTCATTCCATCACTTTCATTATCACTTTATACTCGTCTCAATAAAGAGACAATTGAGCACCTCAACTCATCATCTAGAGGAATTAAAAAAGAGAAGTTTTAGAGCTCTTCATGGAAATTTTGACTTCAATTCTTATTTTCAGTGACCGTTTGCATAAAGTAGTTTTAAATTAGCATTTGATTAGCAAAACACCTATTCACCCTCTTGTATATGCCATTTAGTTCTGTGAGATTTGATTGATTTTCAATTTGTGTTTAGGATTATTCCTAATCTCCTGTTATTTCTTTCCCTCCATCTTCTCTTCTGACCGCCGCCTCTCTTCTCTGTTTTCTGAAATCAACAGCGATCCAAGGCCCTATTCACCTCTTCTCCAATCCCACAAAGAAACCCAGTCTTCCTTCCTCTCCTTCGCAGCACAAACCAACCCCAAGCTTCCTTCACCCTCCCTGTCTCTCTGTTCTCTGTTTAACAAAAAAAAAAACCAACGACACACCTCAAAATCCATCTTCAGCACACCTACAGCAACTCCATCTTCCTCCAAATCTCTTTACTTCCTGTTACTCTCAAATCCCCTCCTTAATGAGACCCACCACGCCCCACCCACAAGGTTACTGCCCTGCTGGCGTTGATTGCGAGTTCTTCGCGTCATCATCAAATTATCTGCAAGAAGAAGAAGACAAAGAACAAATCAATTTGGTTACAAGTGGTTTCAGCAAAGCAAGAAGAAGGATAATTGATTTCGGGTTTGGATTGCTAACACACCTGACCCGAACTGAATTTAAGAATAAAAAGAGAGAGGATCAAATCGGGTTTAAAGTTCAGACCTGCACCCGACCCAAACTCCACACATTAGAGCTCTACTGGTTTAAGTTGTTGACCGGTGAAGAAACCGACCCGCCAACTATAGTCGCGGATCTAGAATCTGAAAACAGACCCGCTATAAAAAAAAAAAAAAAAAAAAACAGTCCTGTTAAGCGACTCCACTTCATTTTTTGAGCCATAACTCTCACATCCGAACTCTGATTCAGGCAATCTTGGTATTATGATCGTGACGAAGAGCTCTACACACAGGCACCTCTCCAAGTCACTGAGATTCTCTGTAATCTTCAATATGTAATTTTCTTAACACGGTTTCTCTTATTTGTGGGTTGATAACTGTCTTTTATTATTTTATCGATTTAAACTACTGCTACTATATTGTGAGACTGTGAGATTTTTCTTGCCATGTATTTGTTGATCATAATATTGAATATACAGACTTTACCATCGTAGATGAGTAGTTGCACCAGTATATTTTAGATTTAGAAGGGTATCACTGTTATTGCATCTTTTATTAAATCCATCATCCTACATTATTTATTTTAATTATTTTTACTCAAGATCGTAATAGTTGGTGAAATGTAGCAAAATTTATCATATCACTGATTTTTGATTCACACATACACGTTTCACATCAGTTTTATATGAGTTAACTGAAATAACTGTGATATTTTCTCAATGCAGAAATAATTATTTTCTTCGAGATATTATTGCTCCCATGAAAAAAATTTAATAAATACTTTAAATATTTTTTCTTATATTTTTTATTTTGCTGCTATTGTGCATCTTAGGATTAAATTTCATGGATGTAATGTTTTACTTGAAAACTATTATAAAAGAATGAATATGATGATAGTCATGTCCTAATGAGGGCAAATATTAATGCTTCCATAAATAAGTTATAAGATTATTGTGAAACTACCTGTGAAAATAAACAATCTTCTTCTTCATCTAAATCTTCTTCATCTAGGAGTAGAAGTTTATTATTTTCAGGTTTTATATCAGCATCTAAAAATTTAGATTTTCTGACACTTTAAATGAGCTTCATTATTATATCCAATGTGCTGCAACTCCTGATATCGATTCAGACTCAGGTTTTGATAATTTTGATATTTGAGATAGTGAAAATCACATGTGTCTACTTATCATATGTTTCCATTATGACACGTGATTCACTAGCTACTCTGGCATCTACAGTAGCATCAGAGTCACCTTTAGTATAGGTAATCGAGTGCTGACTGATACAAGGAGCGACCTAGGCGCGGATGCAATCCAGATAAGCATATGTGAGAAGGATTAGTACGATGCAAAAAGAGAACTCAAAATAAAACAATTGACGATCTCATCGAAGACTCCCATAAGACTCCCCAGAAGTGAATGAAGAATTTTTTTTATTTATGAATATAAAAATATTTAAAGACTTGTAATTTTTTATTATTTAAATGATAAATTTAAAAAAAAATTAATTTATACTTCAATTATATTTGTACCTGTTGGCCCAATGGCCTTCCACTCTAGTTTTGATGATGATCAACACTCATGTAGTTATGTTTACTAATATTCTTGTGTTTCTAAGTTTCAGATCATTAACAGGATATTAGTTGGTGATTAGCTTCAACAAGATGATTAGAAGCTATTCATGATGATTCCGGTGCCAAAGCTTAAAGATCATACCTTTGCACTTGGAGAATCACGGAGTTTGGACCGAGTCTACTTGAAGATGAAGATCGTCAAGAAGACTTAGGTATCTAGTTTAGAGTTTGTGTTTTAGATCCATTTGTAAAGCTTAGTTTAGTTGATATGCTCAAGTGCACAAAACACACACGTTTCATGATTTGGTTTTTAGTTTTCATGAATAGTTTATCAAAACAGTTTAAATTGATATATGTATAGTTGCTTCATTCTATACATGCATGCTTAATTTTTTAAACAAACTTATTTTGACTATCCTATTCATGTTTGGAAAATTCTAGTTTGATAAAATACAAGTTTTGTTTTTGATAAATTGGCAAGACACAAAAATGAATTGATATGATTGATATATGTCTTGAAATTTTTATCACAAGTTTGGTTATCAAAGTAAAATGATAAAACAAGTTTTAGAAAAACAATTTTTAGAAAAACAGTTTTTATTGTGATTAAAACTATTTTTTAGATTTACTGTGATTTTATGGGATTTTTATGAGTGAAAAGACCTATTTTCAAATCCCGTATCTGTGCAGTTTTGCACTGTGCCTGCCAGGCCAGTACGGTCGACCGGACCTGTAACGCCCCGATCCCGCTGATACGGGGACGTCACTGCGACGTATATACGCAGGTCAGAAAGTGCCCCCACGTATATACGCTAAGCATCAGTACAGACAAGAATCAGAGTACGGAAGCAAATGGTGCATTATACATTCCAACACATATATACAATTACAGAATTATCACCAGAGTGATACAATATTACATGAATATCATATCACTAATATGCGCAAATGCGAGAGTACAAGGAATATACATAATATGAACGGTATAAAAGGAGCTCGCATACGAGTATACAAGGATGTACAAGTATGAAAAGTATAAAAGAGCACTCACGAGTTTGCTAAGGAAAACTCGAGAGGCACAAAGGGGGTCTGGAAGGATGTGGCTCTGGACTGTCGTCTGGAGATCCACGCTACCGCTGCGCCACTCTGAGCAGTAACGGGGGAAATCCATACGCTCCGGGCTCCATGACCTGGACATAAGAATCCAGGGGAGTCAGTGAAACTCCCCAGGCGAGTATGATATGATGCCAGGTGGCGAGCCAGGATGAGTACAAGTGTCAAGTACAGAGACAGGAGGGTTAGAACACAAGTGAAATGTATATGAACAAGTATAACATAATATCCATAAAACAGGAAATCCAAGGTAAAGCTGATCATAAGCAAAAGTGATTGTATACGCTTAAGTCACGGTCCCATGAGACTAATACATCGAAGGAATAATCTAAACAAGGAAACCCTCATCTATATACCTTTATCTCATGCCACCGAAAATCCAAGCGTATAGAATCAGAGTTGCAAAGTAGTCATAACAAGAATACATAACAGATGTGACAAGAGTGCATAACAGGTATCAAAACAGGAATCATAACAGTAATCATAACTGGGGTCACAGGAAACACCTATTTTATTATTACTCGTCTGACCCATATATCTCGGTATGTGACCTGGTGTACGGCCAACCCACATACATCCATATATAAGCAAGCCAAGGGTTGTTAACGGAAGTAGATGGAGAACTGATAGAACTTCTTATAGTGGTTTCCATACACCTGGAACCGGCTTTGGAGGCCCAAAGTCCCCCTATTCAGTAATTTCAGATTCACTACCGCCAGTACATATATATATATATGTATATACATACTTTTATACCCCACCACTATAAGCAAGATATCATTCCGGCATCCATCACTTCCTCCCATACCCATACAAGTTGTCCTTTTATAGCTTATGAACATAATTATCAGATTTCGGGAATGAGCAATATCATAACAGGGATACATAACAGTGATCAGTACATAACATAATCAGGTACTACATTCCCTTTATCGTGATAATTATAAGAATCGGTGTATCATGCTTGGTGTTAAGAGATAGCATGATAAATGGTGATGTATATCAAGTAACATGCATAACAATGGATTGATAATAAGTCTGGGTAAGTCATGACATAACAAGATGGTCTTGCAAGGTAGTGGCATGCCAGGTAGTCAGGTGATAACATACTAGATGGTCAGGTGATATACATGTGTTAAAAGGAAGCATGCAACTAACAAGTCTGAAGCAATGACAAGTAGTAACATGGAAGTGACTCAAAGCCCAACGACCACGAAGGGTCGGCCACGCATGGTACACGATAAAGAAGCAAGCATATCATAAGCATGGTACAAGCACAAGATGAAGCTACCATAATACAAGCAATGTAGTGCAATACATGAATATGGAAATAAGAAGCGAAATACTTATCGACCGATGAAACGGGAAACTCAAATAGAGGCGAGACTACTCGCATACAAGAAAGTAGCGAGTGAGAATACTCGCCTAAACCTCAAAGCGCCGAAAGATCCGAAATCCACGAAATCCGGGGCACGCCATAAACTATGATATATATATGTAGAGTGAAGAGGAGAGAGAAAGAGAGAAGTGAAGATGATGTTAGTCAAGATACAAGTCAAGAAGTATAATATACAACATATAAACCAAGTATAAGATCCAAGTTTGAGAAGGTAAATAACTATAACAAACAGACAGAATTAGTCGACTAGGGTAGGATGAGTAGTCGACTAATAAAGGGGTTAGTCGACTAACAGTCTGGTATAGTCGACTAATACTGGGTTCCAGAGAGTTGATATTCTGATTCAGGAAAAGTTAGTCGACTAGGGTCATAGGGGTAGTCGACTAACAGACATGACAAGTCGACTGATAGTTAGGCTAAGTCGACTAATACTGTGATACAGAGAGTTAAGGTTTCTGGTTCAGGGAAGGTTAGTCGACTAGGGTCAAGGGAGTAGTCGACTAATCAAGGTTTCTAGTCGACTAATAAATAACCTAAGTCGACTAAAACTGTGTTTCCAGAAAATGGTTAAGTTTCAAATGAAAGGGTTAGTCGACTAATGGCTAGGTCAAGTCGACTAATCGACTGGAAACAGTAAACAGAACAGATTTCTAGGGTTTTGGTTTGATGACTAATTAATCATGGATTTGAAGACATATTTGTACAAGATATGAAAATACAAACATACTAAGAATAAATCAAGTCTAGATGAGGAAGATTACTCACCAAATTGATGATGGAGAGGAAGAGGAAAGGTAGAGTTGGTGATGATCCTTGAGGAAGAAGGAGATGGAGGAGTTGTTGTTGTTGGTGATGGAGGAGGTGGAGCTTGGCCGGAGTTGGGAGGAGTCCACGCCGGCGACGTGGCCGGAGGTGGCTGGCCGGAGGTTGGGTCGGCCGGTTCTCTTGGAGAAGAAGAAGAAGAAGAAAGAAATGAGAGGAGAAAAGAAGGAAAAAAATAGAAATGTAAAGGGAAAGTTTATATAGGTTTGAGATTTTGTAAAGGAGTTGCAATTAAACAAAAGAGAGGGACTTAATTGCAAATAAGGGAGGATGAGGTGTCTCCTCTAGCCACACTTGGCAAGCCATGGAAGAGAGAGAAAAGAGATGCATTTAATGGAGGAAGTAGGTGGAAGTGTGTGGTGTTGGAATTTTGGAGGAAGTGGGATTTTTGGAAATAGAAAAGCTTGTGGTTGTGGATGAAGGAAAAAGGAAAAGGAAAAAGAAAAGAAATTACAATGAGAAGATATTTCTCTTTGACTTGAAAGATGAAAATATTGAAAAGGCTGATTCCCGGGTTTAAATCATGGATGCGGAAAACATTTCGGAAAATGCCGGAATCGTCCGAATTCAAGTATCTCGGAACGACCCGAAATAATTATCAAAAATCAAGAATATATACTAAGTATCATAGTGAAATCCGTTTGAAGAAATACTTTATAGTTTTGAAACTAAAAATCCCGGAACCAGTTATCTACCGACTCCGATGGAATTTTCATAAAATCATAAAATCCTCAGAAAAAGAATGTAGGTAGAAAATATGATTCTAAGGAATAATGTCTAAAGAATCATTTAGAAATTCCAAACTGTTTGTGAAATAAAATCCAGGAATCGGTCAGCGGCACTGGCCGACACCGGTTTTGAAGACTTTCATTTTAATTCCAGAAAAATCTAGAAAATCATAGAAATATATAATATTGGAAAATGATATTTAAAACTAAAATCGGTCAATTCTAATTATCAGAATATCTAAATCGAGTAATACTCTAGGATCGGGCCTTCGGTTCAGACTAGGGCTGACTCCGAATCCACGAATCCAAATCCAAGACAAAACAATCATATAAGGAAGTCATAATACAGAATAAATACAGGAAACAATCGAAAAAATACGACCGAAAATCTGAATACGCAACTAAGTACGTATTCCGGGAACGGGTATTACAATCCACCCACCTTACAAAAATTGCGTCCTCGCAATTTCGTTAAGGGGTAAATTGAATACAAAGGGGGCAAAGGTGGAATTATACTAATTAAGATATGAAGCACTAGAGGTAGGGCTCTCAAGTCGACTGAACAATAATCATCCTCCGCGCTTCCGGCTGTATAAATCTTCGAATAATGCTGAATAATACTGCTGATGTCGTGGCTGTGAAATAAATAAGCCAGAATACCGAAGACAAAGAAAACCCTGATAGTCCTGAGCATAATAATAAAGAAGACCGATAATTAAGAATCCCGAATACCAGGCATCAATCACTCTGAACGATATAGTAGAGAATGTAGAATATCCGTAGAGAATTCCGACTGCTGACTTCTGAAAGATAGCCAGATCAAGATCGATCTGGAGAATACCAAGCTTCATAGAATTCACCGAAGGGATCACATAATAGCTTCATGCAGAACCAGCCACTACCTCTCTAGTCTAGTCATATCTTAAGATAGTATAAGGCTTCATAAACCAAAACATGGAAGGGATATGGAAAGGATTTAGGAATCAAAGGAAGGGACTAGGAATCAAGGAAAGATAGTCAAGAAATAGATAACTCTGCACTTGCAGTTGGAATGTATAACCAAGACTCATGTATTCCAGTTGCAAATCTCTTTACCATTGATTTGCCTTCTGGACGTACTGAGGAGGTTAGAGCCTAAGCTCTGATACCATCCTGTAACGCCCCGATCCCGCTGATACGGGGACGTCACTGCGACGTATATACGCAGGTCAGAAAGTGCCCCCACGTATATACGCTAAGCATCAGTACAGACAAGAATCAGAGTACGGAAGCAAATGGTGCATTATACATTCCAACACATATATACAATTACAGAATTATCACCAGAGTGATAACAATATTACATGAATATCATATCACTAATATGCGCAAATGCGAGAGTACAAGGAATATACATAATATGAACGGTATAAAAGGGAGCTCGCATACGAGTATACAAGGATGTACAAGTATGAAAAGTATAAAAGAGCACTCACGAGTTTGCTAAGGAAAACTCGAGAGGCACAAAGGGGGTCTGGAAGGATGTGGCTCTGGACTGTCGTCTGGAGATCCACGCTACCGCTGCGCCACTCTGAGCAGTAACGGGGGAAATCCATACGCTCCGGGCTCCATGACCTGGACATAAGAATCCAGGGGAGTCAGTGAAACTCCCCAGGCGAGTATGATATGATGTCAGGTGGCGAGCCAGGATGAGTACAAGTGTCAAGTACAGAAGACAGGAGGGTTAGAACACAAGTGAAATGTATATGAACAAGTATAACATAATATCCATAAACAGGAAATCCAAGGTAAAGCTGATCATAAGCAAAAGTGATTGTATACGCTTAAGTCACGGTCCCATGAGACTAATACATCGAAGGAATAATCCAAACAAGGAACCCTCATCTATATACCTTTATCTCATGCCACCGAAAATCCAAGCGTATAGAATCAGAGTTGCAAAGTAGTCATAACAAGAATACATAACAGATGTGACAAGAGTGCATAACAGGTATCAAAACAGGAATCATAACAGTAATCATAACTGGGGTCACAGGAAACACCTATTATTATTATTACTCGTCTGACCCATATATCTCGGTATGTGACCTGGTGTACGGCCAACCCACATACATCCATATATAAGCAAGCCAAGGGTTGTTAACGGAAGTAGATGGAGAACTGATAGAACTTCTTATAGTGGTTTCCATACACCTGGAACCGGCTTTGGAGGCCCAAAGTCCCCCTATTCAGTAATTTCAGATTCACTACCGCCAGTACATATATATATATATATGTATATACATACTTTTATACCCCACCACTATAAGCAAGATATCATTCCGGCATCCATCACTTCCTCCCATACCCATACAAGTTGTCCTTTTTATAGCTTATGAACATAATTATCAGATTTCGGGAATGAGCAATATCATAACAGGGATACATAACAGTGATCAGTACATAACAGTAATCAGGTACTACATTCCCTTTATCGTGATAATTATAAGAATCGGTGTATCATGCTTGGTGTTAAGAGATAGCATGATAAATGGTGATGTATATCAAGTAACATGCATAACAATGGATTGATAATAAGTCTGGGTAAGTCATGACATAACAAGATGGTCTTGCAAGGTAGTGGCATGCCAGGTAGTCAGGTGATAACATACTAGATGGTCAGGTGATATACATGTGTTAAAAGGAAGCATGCAACTAACAAGTCTGAAGCAATGACAAGTAGTAACATGGAAGTGACTCAAAGCCCAACGACCACGAAGGGTCGCCACGCATGGTACACGATAAAGAAGCAAGCATATCATAAGCATGGTACAAGCACAAGATGAAGCTACCATAATACAAGCAATGTAGTGCAATACATGAATATGGAAATAAGAAGCGAAATACTTATCGACCGATGAAACGGGAAACTCAAATAGAGGCGAGACTACTCGCATACAAGAAAGTAGCGAGTGAGAATACTCGCCTAAACCTCAAAGCGCCGAAGATCCGAAATCCACGAAATCCGGGGCACGCCATAAACTATGATATATATATGTAGAGTGAAGAGGAGAGAGAAAGAGAGAAGTGAAGATGATGTTAGTCAAGATACAAGTCAAGAAGTATAATATACAACATATAAACCAAGTATAAGATCCAAGTTTGAGAAGGTAAATAACTGTAACAAACAGACAGAATTAGTCGACTAGGGTAGGATGAGTAGTCGACTAATAAAGGGGTTAGTCGACTAACAGTCTGGTATAGTCGACTAATACTGGGTTCCAGAGAGTTGATATTCTGATTCAGGAAAAGTTAGTCGACTAGGGTCATAGGGGTAGTCGACTAACAGACATGACAAGTCGACTGATAGTTAGGCTAAGTCGACTAATACTGTGATACAGAGAGTTAGGTTTCTGGTTCAGGGAAGGTTAGTCGACTAGGGTCAAGGGAGTAGTCGACTAATCAAGGTTTCTAGTCGACTAATAAATAACCTAAGTCGACTAAAACTGTGTTTCCAGAAAATGGTTAAGTTTCAAATGAAAGGGTTAGTCGACTAATGGCTAGGTCAAGTCGACTAATCGACTGGAAACAGTAAACAGAACAGATTTCTAGGGTTTTGGTTTGATGACTAATTAATCATGGATTTGAAGACATATTTGTACAAGATATGAAATACAAACATACTAAGAATAAATCAAGTCTAGATGAGGAAGATTACTCACCAATTGATGATGGAGAGGAAGAGGAAAGGTAGAGTTGGTGATGATCCTTGAGGAAGAAGGAGATGGAGGAGTTGTTGTTGTTGGTGATGGAGGAGGTGGAGCTTGGCCGGAGTTGGGAGGAGTCCACGCCGGCGACGTGGCCGGAGGTGGCTGGCCGGAGGTTGGGTCGGCCGGTTCTCTGGAGAAGAAGAAGAAGAAGAAAGAAATGAGAGGAGAAAAGAAGGAAAAAAATAGAAATGTAAATGGAAAGTTTATATAGGTTTGAGATTTTGTAAAGGAGTTGCAATTAAACAAAAGAGAGGGACTTAATTGCAAATAAGGGAGGATGAGGTGTCTCCTCTAGCCACACTTGGCAAGCCATGGAAGAGAGAGAAAAGAGATGCATTTAATGGAGGAAGTAGGTGGAAGTGTGTGGTGTTGGAATTTTGGAGGAAGTGGGATTTTTGGAAAATAGAAAAGCTTGTGGTTGTGGATGAAGGAAAAAGGAAAAGGAAAAAGAAAAGAAATTACAATGAGAAGATATTTCTCTTTGACTTGAAAGATGAAAATATTGAAAAGGCTGATTCCCGGGTTTAAATCATGGATGCGGAAAACATTTCGGAAAATGCCGGAATCGTCCGAAATTCAAGTATCTCGGAACGACCCGAAATAATTATCAAAAATCAAGAATATATACTAAGTATCATAGTGAAATCCGTTTGAAGAAATACTTTATAGTTTTGAAACTAAAAATCCCGGAACCAGTTATCTACCGACTCCGATGGAATTTTCATAAAATCATAAAATCCTCAGAAAAAGAATGTAGGTAGAAAATATGATTCTAAGGAATAATGTCTAAAGAATCATTTAGAAATTCCAAACTGTTTGTGAAATAAAAATCCAGGAATCGGTCAGCGGCACTGGCCGACACCGGTTTGAAGACTTTCATTTTAATTCCAGAAAAATCTAGAAAATCATAGAAAATATATAATATTGAAAATGATATTAAAACTAAAATCGGTCAATTCTAATTATCAGAATATCTAAATCGAGTAATACTCTAGGATCGGGCCTTCGGTTCAGACTAGGGCTGACTCCGAATCCACGAATCCAAATCCAAGACAAAACAATCATATAAGGAAGTCATAATACAGAATAAATACAGGAAACAAATCGAAAAAATACGACCGAAAATCTGAATACGCAACTAAGTACGTATTCCGGGAACGGGGTATTACAATCCACCCACCTTACAAAAATTGCGTCCTCGCAATTTCGTTAAGGGGTAAATTGAATACAAAGGGGGCAAAGGTGGAATTATACTAATTAAGATATGAAGCACTAGAGGTAGGGCTCTCAAGTCGACTGAACAATAATCATCCTCCGCGCTTCCGGCTGTATAAATCTTCGAATAATGCTGAATAATACTGCTGATGTCGTGGCTGTGAAATAAATAAGCCAGAATACCGAAGACAAAGAAACCCTGATAGTCCTGAGCATAATAATAAAGAAGACCGATAATTAAGAATCCCGAATACCAGGCATCAATCACTCTGAACGATATAGTAGAGAATGTAGAATATCCGTAGAGAATTCCGACTGCTGACTTCTGAAAGATAGCCAGATCAAGATCGATCTGGAGAATACCAAGCTTCATAGAATTCACCGAAGGGATCACATAATAGCTTCATGCAGAACCAGCCACTACCTCTCTAGTCTAGTCATATCTTAAGATAGTATAAGGCTTCAAAAAACCAAACATGGAAGGGATATGGAAAGGATTTAGGAATCAAAGGAAGGGACTAGGAATCAAAGGAAAGATAGTCAAGAAATAGATAACTCTGCACTTGCAGTTGGAATGTATAACCAAGACTCATGTATTCCAATTGCAAATCTCTTTACCATTGATTTGCCTTCTGGACGTACTGAGGAGGTTAGAGCCTAAGCTCTGATACCATCCTGTAACGCCCCGATCCCGCTGATACGGGGACGTCACTGCGACGTATATACGCAGGTCAGAAAGTGCCCCCACGTATATACGCTAAGCATCAGTACAGACAAGAATCAGAGTACGGAAGCAAATGGTGCATTATACATTCCAACACATATATACAATTACAGAATTATCACCAGAGTGATAACAATATTACATGAATATCATATCACTAATATGCGCAAATGCGAGAGTACAAGGAATATACATAATATGAACGGTATAAAAGGGAGCTCGCATACGAGTATACAAGGATGTACAAGTATGAAAAGTATAAAAGAGCACTCACGAGTTTGCTAAGGAAAAACTCGAGAGGCACAAAGGGGGTCTGGAAGGATGTGGCTCTGGACTGTCGTCTGGAGATCCACGCTACCGCTGCGCCACTCTGAGCAGTAACGGGGGAAATCCATACGCTCCGGGCTCCATGACCTGGACATAAGAATCCAGGGGAGTCAGTGAAACTCCCCAGGCGAGTATGATATGATGCCAGGTGGCGAGCCAGGATGAGTACAAGTGTCAAGTACAGAAGACAGGAGGGTTAGAACACAAGTGAAATGTATATGAACAAGTATAACATAATATCCATAAAACAGGAAATCCAAGGTAAAGCTGATCATAAGCAAAAGTGATTGTATACGCTTAAGTCACGGTCCCATGAGACTAATACATCGAAGGAATAATCCAACAAGGAAACCCTCATCTATATACCTTTATCTCATGCCACCGAAAATCCAAGCGTATAGAATCAGAGTTGCAAAGTAGTCATAACAAGAATACATAACAGATGTGACAAGAGTGCATAACAGGTATCAAAACAGGAATCATAACAGTAATCATAACTGGGGTCACAGGAAACACCTATTATTATTATTACTCGTCTGACCCATATATCTCGTATGTGACCTGGTGTACGGCCACCCACATACATCCATATATAAGCAAGCCAAGGGTTGTTAACGGAAGTAGATGGAGAACTGATAGAACTTCTTATAGTGGTTTCCATACACCTGGAACCGGCTTTGGAGGCCCAAAGTCCCCCTATTCAGTAATTTCAGATTCACTACCGCCAGTACATATATATATATATATGTATATACATACTTTTATACCCCACCACTATAAGCAAGATATCATTCCGGCATCCATCACTTCCTCCCATACCCATACAAGTTGTCCTTTTTATAGCTTATGAACATAATTATCAGATTTCGGGAATGAGCAATATCATAACAGGGATACATAACAGTGATCAGTACATAACAGTAATCAGGTACTACATTCCCTTTATCGTGATAATTATAAGAATCGGTGTATCATGCTTGGTGTTAAGAGATAGCATGATAAATGGTGATGTATATCAAGTAACATGCATAACAATGGATTGATAATAGTCTGGGTAAGTCATGACATAACAAGATGGTCTTGCAAGGTAGTGGCATGCCAGGTAGTCAGGTGATAACATACTAGATGGTCAGGTGATATACATGTGTTAAAAGGAAGCATGCAACTAACAAGTCTGAAGCAATGACAAGTAGTAACATGGAAGTGACTCAAAGCCCAACGACCACGAAGGGTCGGCCACGCATGGTACACGATAAAGAAGCAAGCATATCATAAGCATGGTACAAGCACAAGATGAAGCTACCATAATACAAGCAATGTAGTGCAATACATGAATATGGAAATAAGAAGCGAAATACTTATCGACCGATGAAACGGAAACTCAAATAGAGGCGAGACTACTCGCATACAAGAAAGTAGCGAGTGAGAATACTCGCCTAAACCTCAAAGCGCCGAAAGATCCGAAATCCACGAATCCGGGGCACGCCATAAACTATGATATATATATGTAGAGTGAAGAGGAGAGAAAGAGAGAAGTGAAGATGATGTTAGTCAAGATACAAGTCAAGAAGTATAATATACAACATATAAACCAAGTATAAGATCCAAGTTTGAGAAGGTAAATAACTGTAACAAACAGACAGAATTAGTCGACTAGGGTAGGATGAGTAGTCGACTAATAAAGGGGTTAGTCGACTAACAGTCTGGTATAGTCGACTAATACTGGGTTCCAGAGAGTTGATATTCTGATTCAGGAAAAGTTAGTCGACTAGGGTCATAGGGGTAGTCGACTAACAGACATGACAAGTCGACTGATAGTTAGGCTAAGTCGACTAATACTGTGATACAGAGAGTTAAGGTTTCTGGTTCAGGGAAGGTTAGTCGACTAGGGTCAAGGGAGTAGTCGACTAATCAAGGTTTCTAGTCGACTAATAAATAACCTAAGTCGACTAAAACTGTGTTTCCAGAAATGGTTAAGTTTCAAATGAAAGGGTTAGTCGACTAATGGCTAGGTCAAGTCGACTAATCGACTGGAAACAGTAAACAGAACAGATTTCTAGGGTTTTGGTTTGATGACTAATTAATCATGGATTTGAAGACATATTTGTACAAGATATGAAAATACAAACATACTAAGAATAAATCAAGTCTAGATGAGGAGATTACTCACCAAATTGATGATGGAGAGGAAGAGGAAAGGTAGAGTTGGTGATGATCCTTGAGGAAGAAGGAGATGGAGGAGTTGTTGTTGTTGGTGATGGAGGAGGTGGAGCTTGGCCGGAGTTGGGAGGAGTCCACGCCGGCGACGTGGCCGGAGGTGGCTGGCCGGAGGTTGGGTCGGCCGGTTCTCTTGGAGAAGAAGAAGAAGAAGAAAGAAATGAGAGGAGAAAAGAAGGAAAAAAATAGAAATGTAAAGGGAAAGTTTATATAGGTTTGAGATTTTGTAAAGGAGTTGCAATTAAACAAAAGAGAGGGACTTAATTGCAAATAAGGGAGGATGAGGTGTCTCCTCTAGCCACACTTGGCAAGCCATGGAAGAGAGAGAAAAGAGATGCATTTAATGGAGGAAGTAGGTGGAAGTGTGTGGTGTTGGAATTTTGGAGGAAGTGGGATTTTTGGAAAATAGAAAAGCTTGTGGTTGTGGATGAAGGAAAAAGGAAAAGGAAAAAGAAAAGAAATTACAATGAGAAGATATTTCTCTTTGACTTGAAAGATGAAAATATTGAAAAGGCTGATTCCCGGGTTTAAATCATGGATGCGGAAAACATTTCGGAAAATGCCGGAATCGTCCGAAATTCAAGTATCTCGAACGACCCGAAATAATTATCAAAATCAAGAATATATACTAAGTATCATAGTGAAATCCGTTTGAAGAAATACTTTATAGTTTTGAAACTAAAAATCCCGGAACCAGTTATCTACCGACTCCGATGGAATTTTCATAAAATCATAAAATCCTCAGAAAAAGAATGTAGGTAGAAAATATGATTCTAAGGAATAATGTCTAAAGAATCATTTAGAATTCCAAACTGTTTGTGAAATAAAAATCCAGGAATCGGTCAGCGGCACTGGCCGACACCGGTTTTGAAGACTTTCATTTTAATTCCAGAAAAATCTAGAAAATCATAGAAATATATAATATTGGAAAATGATATTTAAAACTAAAATCGGTCAATTCTAATTATCAGAATATCTAAATCGAGTAATACTCTAGGATCGGGCCTTCGTTTCAGACTAGGGCTGACTCCGAATCCACGAATCCAAATCCAAGACAAAACAATCATATAAGGAAGTCATAATACAGAATAAATACAGGAAACAAATCGAAAAAATACGACCGAAAATCTGAATACGCAACTAAGTACGTATTCCGGGAACGGGGTATTACAATCCACCCACCTTACAAAAATTGCGTCCTCGCAATTTCGTTAAGGGGTAAATTGAATACAAAGGGGGCAAAGGTGGAATTATACTAATTAAGATATGAAGCACTAGAGGTAGGGCTCTCAAGTCGACTGAACAATAATCATCCTCCGCGCTTCCGCTGTATAAATCTTCGAATAATGCTGAATAATACTGCTGATGTCGTGGCTGTGAAATAAATAAGCCAGAATACCGAAGACAAAGAAAACCCTGATAGTCCTGAGCATAATAATAAAGAAGACCGATAATTAAGAATCCCGAATACCAGGCATCAATCACTCTGAACGATATAGTAGAGAATGTAGAATATCCGTAGAGAATTCCGACTGCTGACTTCTGAAAGATAGCCAGATCAAGATCGATCTGGAGAATACCAAGCTTCATAGAATTCACCGAAGGGATCACATAATAGCTTCATGCAGAACCAGCCACTACCTCTCTAGTCTAGTCATATCTTAAGATAGTATAAGGCTTCATAAAACCAAAACATGGAAGGGATATGGAAAGGATTTAGGAATCAAAGGAAGGGACTAGGAATCAAAGGAAAGATAGTCAAGAAATAGATAACTCTGCACTTGCAGTTGGAATGTATAACCAAGACTCATGTATTCCAGTTGCAAATCTCTTTACCATTGATTTGCCTTCTGGACGTACTGAGGAGGTTAGAGCCTAAGCTCTGATACCATCCTGTAACGCCCCGATCCCGCTGATACGGGGACGTCACTGCGACGTATATACGCAGGTCAGAAAGTGCCCCCACGTATATACGCTAAGCATCAGTACAGACAAGAATCAGAGTACGGAAGCAAATGGTGCATTATACATTCCAACACATATATACAATTACAGAATTATCACCAGAGTGATAACAATATTACATGAATATCATATCACTAATATGCGCAAATGCGAGAGTACAAGGAATATACATAATATGAACGGTATAAAAGGGAGCTCGCATACGAGTATACAAGGATGTACAAGTATGAAAAGTATAAAAGAGCACTCACGAGTTTGCTAAGGAAAAACTCGAGAGGCACAAAGGGGGTCTGGAAGGATGTGGCTCTGGACTGTCGTCTGGAGATCCACGCTACCGCTGCGCCACTCTGAGCAGTAACGGGGGAAATCCATACGCTCCGGGCTCCATGACCTGGACATAAGAATCCAGGGAGTCAGTGAAACTCCCAGGCGAGTATGATATGATGCCAGGTGGCGAGCCAGGATGAGTACAAGTGTCAAGTACAGAAGACAGGAGGGTTAGAACACAAGTGAAATGTATATGAACAAGTATAACATAATATCCATAAAACAGGAAATCCAAGGTAAAGCTGATCATAAGCAAAAGTGATTGTATACGCTTAAGTCACGGTCCCATGAGACTAATACATCGAAGGAATAATCCAAACAAGGAAACCCTCATCTATATACCTTTATCTCATGCCACCGAAAATCCAAGCGTATAGAATCAGAGTTGCAAAGTAGTCATAACAAGAATACATAACAGATGTGACAAGAGTGCATAACAGGTATCAAAACAGGAATCATAACAGTAATCATAACTGGGGTCACAGGAAACACCTATTATTATTATTACTCGTCTGACCCATATATCTCGGTATGTGACCTGGTGTACGGCCAACCCACATACATCCATATATAAGCAAGCCAGGGTTGTTAACGGAAGTAGATGGAGAACTGATAGAACTTCTTATAGTGGTTTCCATACACCTGGAACCGTCTTTGGAGGCCCAAAGTCCCCCTATTCAGTAATTTCAGATTCACTACCGCCAGTACATATATATATATATGTATATACATACTTTTATACCCCACCACTATAAGCAAGATATCATTCCGGCATCCATCACTTCCTCCCATACCCATACAAGTTGTCCTTTTTATAGCTTATGAACATAATTATCAGATTTCGGGAATGAGCAATATCATAACAGGAATACATAACAGTGATCAGTACATAACAGTAATCAGGTACTACATTCCCTTTATCGTGATAATTATAAGAATCGGTGTATCATGCTTGGTGTTAAGAGATAGCATGATAAATGGTGATGTATATCAGTAACATGCATAACAATGGATTGATAATAAGTCTGGGTAAGTCATGACATAACAAGATGGTCTTGCAAGGTAGTGGCATGCCAGGTAGTCAGGTGATAACATACTAGATGGTCAGGTGATATACATGTGTTAAAAGGAAGCATGCAACTAACAAGTCTGAAGCAATGACAAGTAGTAACATGGAAGTGACTCAAAGCCCAACGACCACGAAGGGTCGGCCACGCATGGTACACGATAAGAAGCAAGCATATCATAAGCATGGTACAAGCACAAGATGAAGCTACCATAATACAAGCAATGTAGTGCAATACATGAATATGGAAATAAGAAGTGAAATACTTATCGACCGATGAAACGGGAAACTCAAATAGAGGCGAGACTACTCGCATACAAGAAAGTAGCGAGTGAGAATACTCGCCTAAACCTCAAAGCGCCGAAAGATCCGAAATCCACGAAATCCGGGGCACGCCATAAACTATGATATATATATGTAGAGTGAAGAGGAGAGAGAAAGAGAGAAGTGAAGATGATGTTAGTCAAGATACAAGTCAAGAAGTATAATATACAACATATAAACCAAGTATAAGATCCAAGTTTGAGAAGGTAAATAACTGTAACAAACAGACAGAATTAGTCGACTAGGGTAGGATGAGTAGTCGACTAATAAAGGGTTAGTCGACTAACAGTCTGGTATAGTCGACTAATACTGGGTTCCAGAGAGTTGATATTCTGATTCAGGAAAAGTTAGTCGACTAGGGTCATAGGGGTAGTCGACTAACAGACATGACAAGTCGACTGATAGTTAGGCTAAGTCGACTAATAATGTGATACAGAGAGTTAAGGTTTCTGGTTCAGGGAAGGTTAGTCGACTAGGGTCAAGGGAGTAGTCGACTAATCAAGGTTTCTAGTCGACTAATAAATAACCTAAGTCGACTAAAACTGTGTTTCCAGAAAATGGTTAAGTTTCAAATGAAAGGGTTAGTCGACTAATGGCTAGGTCAAGTCGACTAATCGACTGGAAACAGTAAACAGAACAGATTTCTAGGGTTTTGGTTTGATGACTAATTAATCATGGATTTGAAGACATATTTGTACAAGATATGAAAATACAAACATACTAAGAATAAATCAAGTCTAGATGAGGAAGATTACTCACCAAATTGATGATGGAGAAGAAGAGGAAAGGTAGAGTTGGTGATGATCCTTGAGGAAGAAGGAGATGGAGGAGTTGTTGTTGTTGGTGATGGAGGAGGTGGAGCTTGGCCGGAGTTGGGAGGAGTCCACGCCGGCGACGTGGCCGGAGGTGGCTGGCCGGAGGTTGGGTCGGCCGGTTCTCTTGGAGAAGAAGAAGAAGAAGAAAGAAATGAGAGGAGAAAAGAAGGAAAAAATAGAAATGTAAAGGGAAAGTTTATATAGGTTTGAGATTTTGTAAAGGAGTTGCAATTAAACAAAAGAGAGGGACTTAATTGCAAATAAGGGAGGATGAGGTGTCTCCTCTAGCCACACTTGGCAAGCCATGGAAGAGAGAGAAAAGAGATGCATTTAATGGAGGAAGTAGGTGGAAGTGTGTGGTGTTGGAATTTTGGAGGAAGTGGGATTTTTAGAAAATAGAAAAGCTTGTGGTTGTGGATGAAGGAAAAAGGAAAAGGAAAAAGAAAAGAAATTACAATGAGAAGATATTTCTCTTTGACTTGAAAGATGAAAATATTGAAAAGGCTGATTCCCGGGTTTAAATCATGGATGCGGAAAACATTTCGGAAAATGCCGGAATCGTCCGAAATTCAAGTATCTCGGAACGACCCGAAATAATTATCAAAAATCAAGAATATATACTAAGTATCATAGTGAAATCCGTTTGAAGAAATACTTTATAGTTTTGAAACTAAAAATCCCGGAACCAGTTATCTACCGACTCCGATGGAATTTTCATAAAATCATAAAATCCTCAGAAAAAGAATGTAGGTAGAAATATGATTCTAAGGAATAATGTCTAAAGAATCATTTAGAAATTCCAAACTGTTTGTGAAATAAAAATCCAGGAATCGGTCAGCGGCACTGGCCGACACCGGTTTTGAAGACTTTCATTTTAATTCCAGAAAAATCTAGAAAATCATAGAAAATATATAATATTGGAAAATGATATTTAAAACTAAAATTGGTCAATTCTAATTATCAGAATATCTAAATCGAGTAATACTCTAGGATCGGGCCTTCGGTTCAGACTAGGGCTGACTCCGAATCCACGAATCCAAATCCAAGACAAAACAATCATATAAGGAAGTCATAATACAGAATAAATACAGGAAACAAATCGAAAAATACGACCGAAAATCTGAATACGCAACTAAGTACGTATTCCGGGAACGGGGTATTACAGGACCGGTCGACCGCACCAAGGGCCGGTCGACCGGGCCGGTCGACCGATGTGCACAGACGTGCACGTCTGTTAGGCACAGTGGACGGTCGACCGGACCGGTCGACCGGGTTGAGAGCTCTGCTCTCGGGAATTTTCGGTCGACCGGACCGGTCGACCGCTGCTCGCTGCTGCCAACCGTCACATTTTTGACCGTTGGCGGTCGACCGGCCGGTCGACCGGCAGTTGGTCAGACTGCCACATCAGCCTAACGGCTAGTTTTTCCTAGGGGCTATATATACCCCATTTCTCCATTGTTTTGGACAAGAATTTTTGAGCTAAAAATTTTCAGTTTTCTGAAGAGTTTAAAAGAGTTTTTAAAAGAGTTTTTTAAGTCAATAAGGTTTCATCTTATTTGTTTTTGGGTTTTTGGAAAATCAAAGAAAATAGGTTTTTGGGATTTTTGCTTAGATCTTCAATTCTATCATATTGCAAGTATTTTCCCAAAGATTTTTCTTTGTTGCTTGTTTCCAAAAACACTTGTTTTCCACACTTGAGCCATATCTTCTATCCTAAACTATTAGGATCTTGTTTTTGTGGAAAAAGAGAAAAGAAAGTGTTTGAGGTTGTTGTTGTAAACCTCTAAGTTGTACACCCTTATTCTTGTTGTATCCCTCTTCGGTAGAGGTGATCGGGTGATTGGTTTGTGAGCCTCTTAGGTAGAGGTGTTTGTTGTAGTTGGCTACGGGCCGTATCCCTCTTCGGTAGAGGTGGATTGTGGTTGTATAGCCTCGGTGGCTTTGTAAGGTTGAGAGAGGAGTTTGGTACTCCTATAGTGGATTGGGAAATCCTACACGGTGGTGTAGGCGGGGATGTAGAGCAAGGTGCTCGAACCTCGAAACAAATCTTTGTGTTAGCGTTTGATCCATTGTCTCTCTAACCCTTACTCTCTTTACTTTGTGCAAGCATCATTCATTCATTGCATACATATCTTATACATTGCTTGTGTTGTGCATATTTCATATTGCCTTGCATTTATTCATATTGCTATTCATTCTTATATGCTTGGCTTGATTGTGTGTATTTTATATTGCTTGAATTGCTTGTGTGTGTGTGCCTAACTTATACTCATCCAACAAGAGCTTCACATAGCACCTCAACCCATTTCAAGGGGAATCAAGGGGAGTTAGTCCAGAGCCTCGCAAGGGGAATTCGGCTACACTTGTTGTATTGTATTAGTTTGTGCATAATTTGCATTAGCTTCCGCATTTAGCGCACTTAGTTTGCATTAAGTTTCTTAGATTAGCAATTACACCTATTCACCCCCCCTCTAGGTGTTTTTTCAATTGGTATCAGAGCTAGTGCTCCTGATACTTAGGCTTAACATCCTAGGAGTGATCCATTTGCTTGCTAATCTTATTTGCATTTGTTTGTTTGCACATTCATATATAGTTTACCATGGACTTCATGACCCCTCCTAGCTTTGACCCTTCCAACATTGATGTTTGGAAGTATAGGATGTCCATGTACCTAAAAACCCTAGGTTTGCATGTCTTCCTTGCCGCCACCAAGAGATGTTATCTTGGTGATTGCAATCATATAGGGGCCAATGCACAAGCCCTAGAGGCCATTAGAAGCACTTTACCTAAAGAATATCTTTTACGTGGTTCTAATCTTGATTCCGCTTTTGCAGTGTGAACAAGTTGACAACAACCACCAACACCTCCAAGTTTCAAGTCCAAATCCAACAAGAAGAGGAATCTAGTGGAGAATCCAACTCTCAATGCTTCATGGTCCAAGGGAATGACTCCCTTGAGGTACACTCGGAAACTCCATTAGATAGTGATGATGATGCTAGTTCTTCAAGTAATTATTGTTGATCCCCATGCTTTGAATGAAGAACTATCTATTGTATGTGAAAATTAATTGAAAAGTATAAGATTTTGAAAAAGAAAAGTCTAGAAATTGAAAAAGAAAATAAGTGTTTGCATTCTAGACTTGATTGTGTTTTGCAAGAAAAGGTTGAGGTCTATAATGAAAGGGATTCATTGAGATCTCAATGGAACTTGCTTTAAAAGAAAATAAATTTTTAAAGTCTAAAAATGATTGTGAAACTCTTTTGAAGAAAAATGAAATTTTGTCTTCTAAAGTTGATTTTGTTTTAAAAGAGAATGTTGCTTTGAAAAACAAAATCATTTCTATTTCAAATGAGTTGAATGTTTGTTTAGATAAGAATATTGTTTTGCAAAATAAAATTGATGAACATGTTTGCCATGCTAGTGTAGCCTCTTCATCTAGACTACCTAATGCATGTACCTCTTCTTCTAGGATTAATGATGATATTTGTATGCTAAAGAAGAGAGTAGATTGTTTGGGCTCCACTATGAGCCAATGTGCTAAGAACCATACACATTTGGTATCCTTGGTTCGAAAGAAACAAGTTCCATCATTTATGCATGCACACCTTCACGGCATACACATGCTTCACACGGACACCATCAACACAAGTATGCTCATGTGTACACATGTACACATTGTGGACGTAAGGGCCACCTTGCTAAATTTTGTTTTGATAGATTACATACTACTAATTTAGCAAAGAATTTGTTTGGGTTAGAGAAGGTACTAACCCCCATGGACCCAACAAGATGTGGGTACCAAAGACCACCCCTCCTATTGTTTATGATGTAGGTGTGGGCTCTCACATGACGTGAGAGTGATGACACCTTGGAGTGGATGCGTTCCGGACTTAAAGGAAATCTATTGGATGGCAACTTTCAAGGAAAGGTTTGGTGGAGAGGACCACCATGTTTTGGAGACAAGGAGAGTTGCTTCTTCGGTTTTGGTAACAATCCTTTACTCCCATTTATTATGTTTACATGCTTTCCACTTCATTGTTTATAGCATGTTTTGATAATTTATAGCATATTTTCATTGTCTATGGATTAGTATGTTCATTCCATGTTTATTAGATCCTTGACATACATGTATAGTATTTGAGACACACATGCTTATTTGAATCATACTTAGTGTTCTCACTTTGTTTAAGTTATAGTGTACATCATGAATCTAATACATGTGAATTCACATAATAATCATGTTTTAGTTTTATCATGATGACTTTTAGATTTGTTTTGATGCTTCATGTTTTGAATATATGTTTAAGTGTTAGTTTTCATTAAGACTATTTATATACTTGTACATAGAGTGGGCTACAAATAAATCTATATATAGTGGAATTGAATGCTTATTTGAACCCATTAGATGTACTAGTATAGTCTAGTTTTGATGATTCATACATATTAAACTTGTATTCTCATTTTTTGAATTTACATTATGATTGTGCATTTCACTTCATGTATATGTTTGTATTGCCAAACCTTAAGATATACATGTATACCCCTTGAGTCATTTGCCTTTCATGCAAATCTATATTTGGACTCAATTGTGTTTAAGGATATGTATGTATACTTCATGTTTGACAATTCATACATATACCTTGAAATGAAATTTGTTGTGATGAAAATTTAGTTTTTCATGTTTCATGTATTTATGTTTAACTTCATGTATATGTCTATCTAGTTCAAACTAATCTTATACATATACATCTTTTTGAGCCACGTGCCTTCATGAATATACATTTAGTGGACTCGTTGAGTTTTGGATATGTATGTATATTTTAGCTTGTATTAGACATACATATGCCTTGAAGATTAGATAGTTTTGATGATTTTCGTGTTTTAAAGAATAATTGAGCTTATTGCCTAATTTTCATATTTATGATCTTCATATTTTATTTGTACACTCACATCTATTACTTGCTCATGTTTTGTTTTCATGAGTCTTATTTATGCCTAATTGAACTTGAGTGTTTGATATGATGTGAATTTCATGTTTATGAAAAACAATTTTGTTTTATTCCTTGCTTGAAGGATTTCGTGCTAGTTAACAAGTTTTCCATTTAACTAGTTGCGGTATTCTTCATATGGTAGAGATTTTCAAACAAAACTACATTTTCAAATCTATTTTTGAAAACCCCTACCATCCAAGGGCGGTAGGATGGGAGATCATGTTCATGTATGCCCTAAATTGAAAATCTTTAAAACTTGAATTATGATTGGGTGGTAGATAATATGATGTATACACTTGAACTTATTGTTATGTCAATTGGTATCATTGAACTCTTTCAATTGGTATCATTTTGATCTTCTTGTATACTCATATATGTTTTGTATGTATGTATGCTTTAAATTCCAAGTATATCAATTTCTATTGTTATCTATTTTTCATACATATATATGTTTGTGTTTATGCTAGTGCTTGAGTTTCAATTTTGTTTAAATTGATTACTTTTAAATTGTTATCAAGACTATGCATGTCTTTAGTTTGTTTTTCATAAAGGGGGAGAAAATTTGATTTTGTATTTCAATTGGTATTTGTACTCCCACTCCTTATGATTAAAAGTTGTTATTTTGAACATATGATATCAACATCAAATTTGTTTATATATTTTCAAAATGAAAAATATTCTACAATTGGTATCAAGATTCATGTTTAGATATTCAAGATTTATGTTTAATTTCAATTGGTATCGATTGTTTTCATGATGATGATTTTCAATTGATATCTCAAAATTTTGTTTAAAGAGAATACACAAAAGTTTTGATTTGTATTTCCTATATGAAAGGAGAGCTTAACATCTCTCTTACATATAGATTCATGTTGAGTATATTATAAATTGAGGAGCTTGATAACTCTTCTTTATATGATATACGTGTGTAGGGGAGCTTCACATCTCCTCTTATGCATTACATAATATGTGTTATGTGAATTGGGGCTTGTCATCCCTTCTTCATGTAATGCATATGTGTAGGGAAGCTAACTTAGCGTCTTCCTCTTCATGAATGTATATAGCATATACATATATTGATCCTTGTTTATTGGTATCAAGATACTTCATTGACATATCTTCTAATTGATATCATGTTTGTAGTCACCCCTTATTGATTTTTTTTTTGACAAAAAGGGGGAGAACATTGTTTTATTGTTTTGATTGACTTAACAAGGGGAGAAAGATTTTTACCCCTCATTTTATCTATGGTTTTGATTGTTTACTCCTTTGTTGATGATTGACAAAAAGGGGGAGAAAGATTTATGAAGTTTTATATGCATGCTTATGTTTATGCATATATGTTTTAATCTCAAGTTTTATATGCATGCTTATATTTATGCATATATTATGTTTAATCTCAAGAATATTAAGTTTAATCGTTTTATAGAGTTCGCTTTGTAATTGGTATCTAGAGGTTATTTTGTTTTGAATATTCCATTTGATATCTAGAACCATTCATTGTTTATGCATACGCATGTTTCATGTTTAATATTCATTGCATATATTTATTGTTTATCCCTATGCATGAGTTAAGGGGAGTTTCTTTGAAGCTTATCTTTAATCCATGCATATATAACTCCATGAGTTTTGTCATCATCAAAAAGGGGAGATTGTTGGCCCAATGGCCTTCCACTCTAGTTTTGATGATGATCAACACTCATGTAGTTATGTTTACTAATATTCTTGTGTTTCTAAGTTTCAGATCATTAACAGGATATTAGTTGGTGATTAGCTTCAACAAGATGATTAGAAGCTATTCATGATGATTCCGGTGCCAAAGCTTAAAGATCATACCTTTGCACTTGGAGAATCACGGAGTTTGGACCGAGTCTACTTGAAGATGAAGATCGTCAAGAAGACTTAGGTATCTAGTTTAGAGTTTGTGTTTTAGATCCATTTGTAAAGCTTAGTTTAGTTGATATGCTCAAGTGCACAAAAACCACACGTTTCATGATTTGGTTTTTGGTTTTCATGAATAGTTTATCAAAACAAGTTTAAATTGATATATGTATAGTTGCTTCATTCTATACATGCATGCTTAATTTTTAAACAAACTTATTTTGACTATCCTATTCATGTTTTGGAAAATTCTAGTTTGATAAAATACAAGTTTTGTTTTTGATAAAATTGGCAAGACACAAAAATGAATTGATATGATTGATATATGTCTTGAAATTTTTATCACAAGTTTGGTTATCAAAGTAAAATGATAAAACAAGTTTTAGAAAAACAATTTTTTAGAAAAACAGTTTTTATTGTGATTAAAACTATTTTTTAGATTTACTGTGATTTTATGGGATTTTTATTGAGTGAAAAGACCTATTTTCAAATCCCGTATCTGTGCAGTTTTGCACTGTGCCTGCCAGGCCAGTACGGTCGACCAGACCGGTCGACCGCACCAAGGGCCGGTCGACCGGGCCGGTCGACCGATGTGCACAGACATGCACGTCTGTTAGGCACAGTGGACGGTCGACCGGACCGGTCGACCGGGTTGAGAGCTCTGCTCTCGGGAATTTTCGGTCGACCGGATCGGTCGACCGCTGCTGCCCAACCGTCACATTTTTGACCGTTGGCGGTCGACCGGGCCGGTCGACCGGCAGTTGGTCAGACTGCCACATCAGCCTAACGGCTAGTTTTTTCCTAGGGGCTATATATACCCCATTTCTCCATTGTTTTGGACAAGATTTTTGAGCTAAAAATTTTCAGTTTTCTGAAGAGTTTAAAAGAGTTTTTAAAAGAGTTTTTTAAGTCAATAAGGTTTCATCTTATTTGTTTTTGGGTTTTTGGAAAATCAAAGAAAAATAGGTTTTTGGGATTTTTGCTTAGATCTTCAATTCTATCATATTGCAAGTATTTTCTCAAAGATTTTTCTTTGTTGCTTGTTTCCAAAACACTTGTTTTCCACACTTGAGCCATATCTTCTATCCTAAACTATTAGGATCTTGTTTTTGTGGAAAAAGAGAAAAGAAAGTGTTTGAGGTTGTTGTTGTAAACCTCTAAGTTGTACACCCTTATTCTTGTTGTATCCCTCTTCGGTAGAGGTGATCGGGTGATTGGTTTGTGAGCCTCTTAGGTAGAGGTGTTTGTTGTAGTTGGCTACGGGCCGTATCCCTCTTCGGTAGAGGTGGATTGTGGTTGTATAGCCTCGGTGGCTTTGTAAGGTTGAGAGAGGAGTTTGGTACTCCTATAGTGGATTGGGAAATCCTACACGGTGGTGTAGGCGGGATGTAGAGCAAGGTGCTCGAACCTCGAAACAAATCTTTGTGTTAGCGTTTGATCCATTGTCTCTCTAACCCTTACTCTCTTTACTTTGTGCAAGCATCATTCATTCATTGCATACATATCTTATACATTGCTTGTGTTGTGCATATTTCATATTGCCTTGCATTTATTCATATTGCTATTCATTCTTATATGCTTGGCTTGATTGTGTGTATTTTATATTGCTTGAATTGCTTGTGTGTGTGTGCCTAACTTATACTCATCCAACAAGAGCTTCACATAGCACCTCAACCCATTTCAAGGGGAATCAAGGGGAGTTAGTCCAGAGCCTCGCAAGGGGAATTCGGCTACACTTGTTGTATTGTATTAGTTTGTGCATAATTTGCATTAGCTTCCGCATTTAGCGCACTTAGTTTGCATTAAGTTTCTTAGATTAGCAATTACACCTATTCACCCCCCCTCTAGGTGTTTTTTCAATTGGTATCAGAGCTAGTGCTCCTGATACTTAGGCTTAACATCCTAGGAGTGATCCATTTGCTTGCTAATCTTATTTGCATTTGTTTGTTTGCACATTCATATATAGTTTACCATGGACTTCATGACCCCTCCTAGCTTTGACCCTTCCAACATTGATGTTTGGAAGTATAGGATGTCCATGTACCTAAAAACCCTAGGTTTGCATGTCTTCCTTGCCGCCACCAAGAGATGTTATCTTGGTGATTGCAATCATATAGGGGCCAATGCACAAGCCCTAGAGGCCATTAGAAGCACTTTACCTAAAGAATATCTTTTACGTGTTTCTAATCTTGATTCCGCTTTTGCAGTGTGGAACAAGTTGACAACAACCACCAACACCTCCAAGTTTCAAGTCCAAATCCAACAAGAAGAGGAATCTAGTGGAGAATCCAATCTCAATGCTTCATGGTCCAAGGGAATGACTCCCTTGAGGTACACTCGGAAACTCCATTAGATAGTGATGATGATGCTAGTTCTTCAAGTAATGATATTGTTGATCCCCATGCTTTGAATGAAGAACTATCTATTGTATGTGAAAAATTAATTGAAAAGTATAAGATTTTGAAAAAGAAAAGTCTAGAAATTGAAAAAGAAAATAAGTGTTTGCATTCTAGACTTGATTGTGTTTTGCAAGAAAAGGTTGAGGTCTATAATGAAAGGGATTCATTGAGATCTCAATTGGAACTTGCTTTAAAAGAAATAAATTTTTAAAGTCTAAAAATGATTGTGAAACTCTTTTGAAGAAAAATGAAATTTTGTCTTCTAAAGTTGATTTTGTTTTAAAAGAGAATGTTGCTTTGAAAAACAAAATCATTTCTATTTCAAATGAGTTGAATGTTTGTTTAGATAAGAATATTGTTTTGCAAAATAAAATTGATGAACATGTTTGCCATGCTAGTGTAGCCTCTTCATCTAGACTACCTAATGCATGTACCTCTTCTTCTAGGATTAATGATGATATTTGTATGCTAAAGAAGAGAGTAGATTGTTTGGGCTCCACTATGAGCCAATGTGCTAAGAACCATACACATTTGGTATCCTTGGTTCGAAAGAAACAAGTTCCATCATTTATGCATGCACACCCTTCACGGCATACACATGCTTCACACGGACACCATCAACACAAGTATGCTCATGTGTACACATGTACACATTGTGGACGTAAGGGCCACCTTGCTAAATTTTGTTTTGATAGATTACATACTACTAATTTAGCAAAGAAATTTGTTTGGGTTAGAGAAGGTACTAACCCCCATGGACCCAACAAGATGTGGGTACCAAAGACCACCCCTCCTATTGTTTATGATGTAGGTGTGGGCTCTCACATGACGTGAGAGTGATGACACCTTGGAGTGGATGCGTTCCGGACTTAAAGGAAATCTATTGGATGCATCACTTTCAAGGGAAGGTTTGGTGGAGAGGACCACCATGTTTTGGAGACAAGGAGAGTTGCTTCTTCGGTTTTGGTAACAATCCTTTACTCCCATTTATTATGTTTACATGCTTTCCACTTCATTGTTTATAGCATGTTTTGATAATTTATAGCATATTTTCATTGTCTATGGATTAGTATGTTCATTCCATGTTTATTAGATCCTTGACATACATGTATAGTATTTGAGACACACATGCTTATTTGAATCATACTTAGTGTTCTCACTTTTGTTTAAGTTATAGTGTACATCATGAATCTAATACATGTGAATTCACATAATAATCATGTTTTAGTTTTATCATGATGACTTTTAGATTTGTTTTGATGCTTCATGTTTTGAATATATGTTTAAGTGTTAGTTTTCATTAAGACTATTTATATACTTGTACATAGAGTGGGCTACAAATAAATCTATATATAGTTGGAATTGAATGCTTATTTGAACCCATTAGATGTACTAGTATAGTCTAGTTTTGATGATTCATACATATTAAACTTGTATTCTCATTTTTTGAATTTACATTATGATTGTGCATTTCACTTCATGTATATGTTTGTATTGCCAAACCTTAAGATATACATGTATACCCCTTGAGTCATTTGCCTTTCATGCAAATCTATATTTGGACTCAATTGTGTTTAAGGATATGTATGTATACTTCATGTTTGACAATTCATACATATACCTTGAAATGAAATTTGTTGTGATGAAAATTTAGTTTTTCATGTTTCATGTATTTATGTTTAACTTCATGTATATGTCTATCTAGTTCAAACTAATCTTATACATATACATCTTTTTGAGCCACGTGCCTTCATGAATATACATTTAGTGGACTCGTTGAGTTTTGGATATGTATGTATATTTTAGCTTGTATTAGACATACATATGCCTTGAAGATTAGATAGTTTTGATGATTTTCGTGTTTTAAAGAATAATTGAGCTTATTGCCTAATTTTCATATTTATGATCTTCATATTTTATTTGTACACTCACATCTATTACTTGCTCATGTTTTGTTTTCATGAGTCTTATTTATGCCTAATTGAACTTGAGTGTTTGATATGATGTGAATTTCATGTTTATGAAAAACAATTTGTTTTATTCCTTGCTTGAAGGATTTCGTGCTAGTTAACAAGTTTTCCATTTAACTAGTTGCGGTATTCTTCATATGGTAGAGATTTTCAAACAAAACTACATTTTCAAATCTATTTTTGAAAACCCCTACCATCCAAGGGCGGTAGGATGGGAGATCATGTTCATGTATGCCCTAAATTGAAAATCTTTAAAACTTGAATTATGATTGGGTGGTAGATAATATGATGTATACACTTGAACTTATTGTTATGTCAATTGGTATCATTGAACTCTTTCAATTGTATCATTTTGATCTTCTTGTATACTCATATATGTTTTGTATGTATGTATGCTTTAAATTCCAAGTATATCAATTTCTATTGTTATCTATTTTTCATACATATATATGTTTGTGTTTATGCTAGTGCTTGAGTTTCAATTTTGTTTAAATTGATTACTTTTAAATTGTTATCAAGACTATGCATGTCTTTAGTTTGTTTTTCATAAAGGGGGAGAAAATTTGATTTTGTATTTCAATTGGTATTTGTACTCCCACTCCTTATGATTAAAAGTTGTTATTTTGAACATATGATATCAACATCAAATTTGTTTATATATTTTCAAATGAAAAATATTCTACAATTGGTATCAAGATTCATGTTTAGATATTCAAGATTTATGTTTAATTTCAATTGGTATCGATTGTTTTCATGATGATGATTTTCAATTGATATCTCAAAATTTTGTTTAAAGAGAATACACAAAAGTTTTGATTTGTATTTCCTATATGAAAGGAGAGCTTAACATCTCTCTTACATATAGATTCATGTTGAGTATATTATAAATTGAGGAGCTTGATAACTCTTCTTTATATGATATACGTGTGTAGGGGGAGCTTCACATCTCCTCTTATGCATTACATAATATGTGTTATGTGAATTGGGGCTTGTCATCCCTTCTTCATGTAATGCATATGTGTAGGGAAGCTAACTTAGCGTCTTCCTCTTCATGAATGTATATAGCATATAACATATATTGATCCTTGTTTATTGGTATCAAGATACTTCATTGACATATCTTCTAATTGATATCATGTTTGTAGTCACCCCTTATTGATTTTTTTTTTGACAAAAAGGGGGAGAACATTGTTTTATTGTTTTGATTGACTTAACAAGGGGAGAAAGATTTTTACCCCTCATTTTATCTATGGTTTTGATTGTTTACTCCTTTGTTGATGATTGACAAAAAGGGGGAGAAAAATTTATGAAGTTTTATATGCATGCTTATGTTTATGCATATATTATGTTTAATCTCAAGTTTTATATGCATGCTTATATTTATGCATATATTATGTTTTAATCTCAAGAATATTAAGTTTAATCGTTTTATAGAGTTCGCTTTGTAATTGGTATCTAGAGGTTATTTTGTTTTGAATATTCCATTTGATATCTAGAACCATTCATTGTTTATGCATACGCATGTTCATGTTTAATATTCATTGCATATATTTATTGTTTATCCCTATGCATGAGTTAAGGGGAGTTTCTTTGAAGCTTATCTTTAATCCATGCATATATAACTCCATGAGTTTTGTCATCATCAAAAAGGGGGAGATTGTTGGCCCAATGGCCTTCCACTCTAGTTTTGATGATGATCAACACTCATGTAGTTATGTTTACTAATATTCTTGTGTTTCTAAGTTTCAGATCATTAACAGGATATTAGTTGGTGATTAGCTTCAACAAGATGATTAGAAGCTATTCATGATGATTCCGGTGCCAAAACTTAAAGATCATACCTTTGCACTTGGAGAATCACGGAGTTTGGACCGAGTCTACTTGAAGATGAAGATCGTCAAGAAGACTTAGGTATCTAGTTTAGAGTTTGTGTTTTAGATCCATTTGTAAAGCTTAGTTTAGTTGATATGCTCAAGTGCACAAAACACACACGTTTCATGATTTGGTTTTTGGTTTTCATGAATAGTTTATCAAAACAAGTTAAATTGATATATGTATAGTTGCTTCATTCTATACATGCATGCTTAATTTTTTAACAAACTTATTTTGACTATCCTATTCATGTTTTGGAAAATTCTAGTTTGATAAAATACAAGTTTTGTTTTTGATAAAATTGGCAAGACACAAAAATGAATTGATATGATTGATATATGTCTTGAAATTTTTATCACAAGTTTGGTTATCAAAGTAAAATGATAAAACAAGTTTTAGAAAAACAATTTTTTAGAAAACAGTTTTTATTGTGATTAAAACTATTTTTTAGATTTACTGTGATTTTATGGGATTTTTATTGAGTGAAAAGACCTATTTTCAAATCCGTATCTGTGCAGTTTTGCACTGTGCCTGCCAGGCCAGTACGGTCGACCAGACCGGTCGACCGCACCAAGGGCCGGTCGACCGGTGCCGGTCGACCGATGTGCACAGACGTGCACGTCTGTTAGGCACAGTGGACGGTCGACCGGACCGGTCGACCGGGTTGAGAGCTCTGCTCTCGGGAATTTTCGGTCGACCGGATCGGTCGACCGCTGCTGCCCAACCGTCACATTTTTGACCGTTGGCGGTCGACCGGGCCGGTCGACCGGCAGTTGGTCAGACTGCCACATCAGCCTAACGGCTAGTTTTTCCTAGGGGCTATATATACCCCATTTCTCCATTGTTTGGACAAGAATTTTTGAGCTAAAAATTTTCAGTTTTCTGAAGAGTTTAAAAGAGTTTTAAAAGAGTTTTTTAAGTCAATAAGGTTTCATCTTATTTGTTTTTGGTTTTTGGAAAATCAAAGAAAAATAGGTTTTTGGGATTTTTGCTTAGATCTTCAATTCTATCATATTGCAAGTATTTTCCCAAGATTTTTCTTTGTTGCTTGTTTCCAAAAACACTTGTTTTCCACACTTGAGCCATATCTTCTATCCTAAACTATTAGGATCTTGTTTTTGTGGAAAAAGAGAAAAGAAAGTGTTTGAGGTTGTTGTTGTAAACCTCTAAGTTGTACACCCTTATTCTTGTTGTATCCCTCTTCGGTAGAGGTGATCGGGTGATTGGTTTGTGAGCCTCTTAGGTAGAGGTGTTTGTTGTAGTTGGCTACGGGCCGTATCCTCTTCGGTAGAGGTGGATTGTGGTTGTATAGCCTCGGTGGCTTTGTAAGGTTGAGAGAGGAGTTGGTACTCCTATAGTGGATTGGGAAATCCTACACGGTGGTGTAGGCGGGGATGTAGAGCAAGGTGCTCGAACCTCGAAACAAATCTTTGTGTTAGCGTTTGATCCATTGTCTCTCTAACCCTTACTCTCTTTACTTTGTGCAAGCATCATTCATTCATTGCATACATATCTTATACATTGCTTGTGTTGTGCATATTTCATATTGCCTTGCATTATTCATATTGCTATTCATTCTTATATGCTTGGCTTGATTGTGTGTATTTTATATTGCTTGAATTGCTTGTGTGTGTGTGCCTAACTTATACTCATCCACAAGAGCTTCACATAGCACCTCAACCCATTTCAAGGGGAATCAAGGGGAGTTAGTCCAGAGCCTCGCAAGGGGAATTCGGCTACACTTGTTGTATTGTATTAGTTTTGGCATAATTTGCATTAGCTTCCGCATTTAGCGCACTTAGTTTGCATTAAGTTTCTTAGATTAGCAATTACACCTATTCACCCCCCCTCTAGGTGTTTTTTCAATTGGTATCAGAGCTAGTGCTCCTGATACTTAGGCTTAACATCCTAGGAGTGATCCATTTGCTTGCTAATCTTATTTGCATTTGTTTGTTTGCACATTCATATATAGTTTACCATGGACTTCATGACCCCTCCTAGCTTTGACCCTTCCAACATTGATGTTTGGAAGTATAGGATGTCCATGTACCTAAAAACCCTAGGTTTGCATGTCTTCCTTGCCGCCACCAAGAGATGTTATCTTGGTGATTGCAATCAATAGGGGCCAATGCACAAGCCCTAGAGGCCATTAGAAGCACTTTACCTAAAGAATATCTTTTACGTGTTTCTAATCTTGATTCCGCTTTTGCAGTGTGGAACAAGTTGACAACAACCACCAACACCTCCAAGTTTCAAGTCCAAATCCAACAAGAAGAGGAATCTAGTGGAGAATCCAACTCTCAATGCTTCATGGTCCAAGGAATGACTCCCTTGAGGTACACTCGGAAACTCCATTAGATAGTGATGATGATGCTAGTTCTTCAAGTAATGATATTGTTGATCCCCATGCTTTGAATGAAGAACTATCTATTGTATGTGAAAAATTAATTGAAAAGTATAAGATTTTGAAAAAGAAAAGTCTAGAAATTGAAAAAGAAAATAAGTGTTTGCATTCTAGACTTGATTGTGTTTTGCAAGAAAAGGTTGAGGTCTATAATGAAAGGGATTCATTGAGATCTCAATTGGAACTTGCTTTAAAAGAAAATAAATTTTTAAAGTCTAAAAATGATTGTGAAACTCTTTTGAAGAAAAATGAAATTTTGTCTTCTAAAGTTGATTTTGTTTTAAAAGAGAATGTTGCTTTGAAAAACAAAATCATTTCTATTTCAAATGAGTTGAATGTTTGTTTAGATAAGAATATTGTTTTGCAAAATAAAATGATGAACATGTTTGCCATGCTAGTGTAGCCTCTTCATCTAGACTACCTAATGCATGTACCTCTTCTTCTAGGATTAATGATGATATTTGTATGCTAAAGAAGAGAGTAGATTGTTTGGGCTCCACTATGAGCCAATGTGCTAAGAACCATACACATTTGGTATCCTTGGTTCGAAAGAAACAAGTTCCATCATTTATGCATGCACACCCTTCACGGCATACACATGCTTCACACGGACACCATCAACACAAGTATGCTCATGTGTACACATGTACACATTGTGGACGTAAGGGCCACCTTGCTAAATTTTGTTTTGATAGATTACATACTACTAATTTAGCAAAGAAATTTGTTTGGGTTAGAGAAGGTACTAACCCCCATGGACCCAACAAGATGTGGGTACCAAAGACCACCCCTCCTATTGTTTATGATGTAGGTGTGGGCTCTCACATGACGTGAGAGTGATGACACCTTGGAGTGGATGCGTTCCGGACTTAAAGGAAATCTATTGGATGCATCACTTTCAAGGGAAGGTTTGGTGGAGAGGACCACCATGTTTTGGAGACAAGGAGAGTTGCTTCTTCGGTTTTGGTAACAATCCTTTACTCCCATTTATTATGTTTACATGCTTTCCACTTCATTGTTTATAGCATGTTTTGATAATTTATAGCATATTTTCATTGTCTATGGATTAGTATGTTCATTCCATGTTTATTAGATCCTTGACATACATGTATAGTATTGAGACACACATGCTTATTTGAATCATACTTAGTGTTCTCACTTTTGTTAAGTTATAGTGTACATCATGAATCTAATACATGTGAATTCACATAATAATCATGTTTTAGTTTATCATGATGACTTTTAGATTTGTTTTGATGCTTCATGTTTTGAATATATGTTTAAGTGTTAGTTTTCATTAAGACTATTTATATACTTGTACATAGAGTGGGCTACAAATAAATCTATATATAGTTGGAATTGAATGCTTATTTGAACCCATTAGATGTACTAGTATAGTCTAGTTTTGATGATTCATACATATAAACTTGTATTCTCATTTTTTGAATTTACATTATGATTGTGCATTTCACTTCATGTATATGTTTGTATTGCCAAACCTTAAGATATACATGTATACCCCTTGAGTCATTTGCCTTTCATGCAAATCTATATTTGGACTCAATTGTGTTTAAGGATATGTATGTATACTTCATGTTGACAATTCATACATATACCTTGAAATGAAATTTGTTGTGATGAAAATTTAGTTTTTCATGTTTCATGTATTTATGTTTAACTTCATGTATATGTCTATCTAGTTCAAACTAATCTTATACATATACATCTTTTTGAGCCACGTGCCTTCATGAATATACATTTAGTGGACTCGTTGAGTTTTGGATATGTATGTATATTTTAGCTTGTATTAGACATACATATGCCTTGAAGATTAGATAGTTTTGATGATTTTCGTGTTTTAAAGAATAATTGAGCTTATTGCCTAATTTTCATATTTATGATCTTCATATTTTATTTGTACACTCACATCTATTACTTGCTCATGTTTTGTTTTCATGAGTCTTATTTATGCCTAATTGAACTTGAGTGTTTGATATGATGTGAATTTCATGTTTATGAAAAACAATTTTGTTTATTCCTTGCTTGAAGGATTTCGTGCTAGTTAACAAGTTTTCCATTTAACTAGTTGCGGTATTCTTCATATGGTAGAGATTTTCAAACAAAACTACATTTTCAAATCTATTTTTGAAAACCCCTACCATCCAAGGGCGGTAGGGGGGAGATCATGTTCATGTATGCCCTAAATTGAAAATCTTTAAAACTTGAATTATGATTGGGTGGTAGATAATATGATGTATACACTTGAACTTATTGTTATGTCAATTGGTATCATTGAACTCTTTCAATTGGTATCATTTTGATCTTCTTGTATACTCATATATGTTTTGTATGTATGTATGCTTTAAATTCCAAGTATATCAATTTCTATTGTTATCTATTTTCATACATATATATGTTTGTGTTTATGCTAGTGCTTGAGTTTCAATTTTGTTTAAATTGATTACTTTTAAATTGTTATCAAGACTATGCATGTCTTTAGTTTGTTTTTCATAAAGGGGGAGAAAATTTGATTTTGTATTTCAATTGGTATTTGTACTCCCACTCCTTATGATTAAAAGTTGTTATTTTGAACATATGATATCAACATCAAATTTGTTTATATATTTTCAAAATGAAAAATATTCTACAATTGGTATCAAGATTCATGTTTAGATATTCAAGATTTATGTTAATTTCAATTGGTATCGATTTTTTCATGATGATGATTTTCAATTGATATCTCAAAATTTTGTTTAAAGAGAATACACAAAAGTTTTGATTTGTATTTCCTATATGAAAGGAGAGCTTAACATCTCTCTTACATATAGATTCATGTTGAGTATATTATAAATTGAGGAGCTTGATAACTCTTCTTTATATGATATACGTGTGTAGGGGGAGCTTCACATCTCCTCTTATGCATTACATAATATGTGTTATGTGAATTGGGGCTTGTCATCCCTTCTTCATGTAATGCATATGTGTAGGGAAGCTAACTTAGCGTCTTCCTCTTCATGAATGTATATAGCATATAACATATATTGATCCTTGTATTGGTATCAAGATACTTCATTGACATATCTTCTAATTGATATCATGTTTGTAGTCACCCCTTATTGATTTTTTTTTTTGACAAAAAGGGGGAGAACATTGTTTTATTGTTTTGATTGACTTAACAAGGGGAGAAAGATTTTTACCCCTCATTTTATCTATGGTTTTGATTGTTTACTCCTTTGTTGATGATTGACAAAAAGGGGGAGAAAGATTTATGAAGTTTTATATGCATGCTTATGTTTATGCATATATTATGTTTTAATCTCAAGTTTTATATGCATGCTTATATTTATGCATATATTATGTTTTAATCTCAAGAATATTAAGTTTAATCGTTTTATAGAGTTCGCTGTAATTGGTATCTAGAGGTATTTTGTTTTGAATATTCCATTTGATATCTAGAACCATTCATTGTTTATGCATACGCATGTTTCATGTTTAATATTCATTGCATATATTTATTGTTTATCCCTATGCATGAGTTAAGGGGAGTTTCTTTGAAGCTTATCTTTAATCCATGCATATATAACTCCATGAGTTTTGTCATCATCAAAAAGGGGGAGATTGTTGGCCCAATGGCCTTCCACTCTAGTTTTGATGATGATCAACACTCATGTAGTTATGTTTACTAATATTCTTGTGTTTCTAAGTTTCAGATCATTAACAGGATATTAGTTGGTGATTAGCTTCAACAAGATGATTAGAAGCTATTCATGATGATTCCGGTGCCAAAGCTTAAAGATCATACCTTTGCACTTGGAGAATCACGGAGTTTGGACCGAGTCTACTTGAAGATGAAGATCGTCAAGAAGACTTAGGTATCTAGTTTAGAGTTTGTGTTTTAGATCCATTTGTAAAGCTTAGTTTAGTTGATATGCTCAAGTGCACAAAACACACACGTTTCATGATTTGGTTTTTGGTTTCATGAATAGTTTATCAAAACAAGTTTAAATTGATATATGTATAGTTGCTTCATTCTATACATGCATGCTTAATTTTTAAACAAACTTATTTTGACTATCCTATTCATGTTTTGGAAAATTCTAGTTTGATAAAATACAAGTTTTGTTTTTGATAAAATTGGCAAGACACAAAAATGAATTGATATGATTGATATATGTCTTGAAATTTTTATCACAAGTTTGGTTATCAAAGTAAATGATAAAACAAGTTTTAGAAAAACAATTTTTTAGAAAAACAGTTTTTATTGTGATTAAAACTATTTTTTAGATTTACTGTGATTTTATGGGATTTTTATTGAGTGAAAAGACCTATTTTCAAATCCCGTATCTGTGCAGTTTTGCACTGTGCCTGCCAGGCCAGTACGGTCGACCAGACCGGTCGACCGCACCAAGGGCCGGTCGACCGGGCCGGTCGACCGATGTGCACAGACGTGCACGTCTGTTAGGCACAGTGGACGGTCGACCGGACCGGTCGACCGGGTTGAGAGCTCTGCTCTCGGGAATTTCGGTCGACCGGATCGGTCGACCGCTGCTGCCCAACGGTCACATTTTTGATCGTTGGCGGTCGACCGGGCCGGTCGACCGGCAGTTGGTCAGACTGCCACATCAGCCTAACGGCTAGTTTTTCCTAGGGGCTATATATACCCCATTTCTCCATTGTTTTGGACAAGAATTTTGAGCTAAAAATTTTCAGTTTTCTGAAGAGTTTAAAAGAGTTTTTAAAAGAGTTTTTTAAGTCAATAAGGTTTCATCTTATTTGTTTTTGGGTTTTTGGAAAATCAAAGAAAAATAGGTTTTGGGATTTTTGCTTAGATCTTCAATTCTATCATATTGCAAGTATTTTCCCAAAGATTTTTCTTTGTTGCTTGTTTCCAAAAACACTTGTTTTCCACACTTGAGCCATATCTTCTATCCTAAACTATTAGGATCTGTTTTTGTGGAAAAGAGAAAAGAAAGTGTTTGAGGTTGTTGTTGTAAACCTCTAAGTTGTACACCCTTATTCTTGTTGTATCCCTCTTCGTAGAGGTGATCGGGTGATTGGTTTGTGAGCCTCTTAGGTAGAGGTGTTTGTTGTAGTTGGCTACGGGCCGTATCCCTCTTCGGTAGAGGTGGATTGTGGTTGTATAGCCTCGGTGGCTTTGTAAGGTTGAGAGAGGAGTTTGGTACTCCTATAGTGGATTGGGAAATCCTACACGGTGGTGTAGGCGGGGATGTAGAGCAAGGTGCTCGAACCTCGAAACAAATCTTTGTGTTAGCGTTTGATCCATTGTCTCTCTAACCCTTACTCTCTTTACTTTGTGCAAGCATCATTCATTCATTGCATACATATCTTATACATTGCTTGTGTTGTGCATATTTCATATTGCCTTGCATTTATTCATATTGCTATTCATTCTTATATGCTTGGCTTGATTGTGTGTATTTTATATTGCTTGGATTGCTTGTGTGTGTGTGCCTAACTTATACTCATCCAACAAGAGCTTCACATAGCACCTCAACCCATTTCAAGGGGAATCAAGGGGAGTTAGTCCAGAGCCTCGCAAGGGGAATTCGGCTACACTTGTTGTATTGTATTAGTTTGTGCATAATTTGCATTAGCTTCCGCATTTAGCGCACTTAGTTTGCATTAAGTTTCTTAGATTAGCAATTACACCTATTCACCCCCCCTCTAGGTGTTTTTTCAGTACCATTTATCGATTTTATTGGATTATTAATAAAAAAATTTTACATTTCATTTCACAACTTATAATTTTCTTTGTCAATTTTTTCACAGGAATTCTTGAAATTTTAGATTTTTAATTTTTTTCGAATTTTTAGGATTTTTAAATTTTTTTTAATAAATGATCGGAACGTCTCGAATCTGGGCCAGTCGGGTTGTGGGCCAGACCCGAGTTCCCAAAAGGGAACCCGCGGCGCAAGCCGGGCCGGTGTTGTTTGGCCAGGGGGGAGGGACGGGCCCGACTCGGATTGGCCTGCCCTTTAGCCGGGTTCGCTTCTTATGTGTGAGCCACACAGACATATTATAAGACGACCAATCTCGTGTTGACACGTGAATAAGATGTCAGGTTTCAAAGGGACAAAGCTTTAAATTCTTTGGACCTCTTACAATATTATAAGAGAGTGAATCTCACGTGTCAATGCAGAATTGATCCGTCTTATAATATGTGTGTGTTGGCTCACACATATGAACCGAACCCCTTTTAGCCCGTCATGTTGGGCCCGTGCGGAACCCGACCTGTTTGACATCACTGGATGGTGGAACTGGAAAAGGTTTGAACTTTCTATGTTGAGCTAGCAAAAGAAAAGAAAGCCACCAAAAGGTTGATGGGAGAGCCTTAAGCAACAGGGTAACGAGACAAAGTACATGGGGACATTTCAGTAAACAAAGCAATAATAATAAAGGTCTCCATCAACCAACCCATCACAAAGAAAGGCAAGCCAGGCAAGCAAGAACTGCAACAGCACAGAAATTGCAGCCACCTCCTTTCCTTGCCTTTTTGCGTGAAGCTCCCTCTAGCAAAAGAGAAGAAGCAGGGCAGAGAAGATGAAAAATATATTTTTTTTTATTTTACCTCTCAAAAACAAGAGACTAGAGAGAGAAGGATGGGAGGGACTGAGACTGAATAGGAGCGGGAGAGAGGGAGAGAGTGGGTGTGTTCAAATCTGGTGGACCTTCCAACCAAGCCACCTATAAAGCTCGAGGCCCTCTCAACTCTTAATCAACAAGAATATTGGGTACCATAAATGCCCCCCCTCTCTCATCACTCTCACCTGTCTCTCTTCTGCAAATCCCATAAAATTCTACCATCAAAACAAAGGGAAAGGAAATAAAAGACTTCTCCATGTACCAATCCAGTATGGCCTCTTTTGGGTTTTCCCTTGGTCAGACCTTCTACAGAGATAGACAGAAATCTCTCTCTCTCTCTACAATCTACCCAACTTTATTTCCCACCTGGGTTTTGTCTCTCCTTCTTTCTTCTGCCCTCTCTTTTGGTTGAACTCCTTGTGTGTGCATTGAAGATGATGAAGAAATCAACAAGGGTCCTGATTGAGCCCTCTCCATCTCCTTCTAACTGGTTTCCAGTTCAAGTTAGACTTAGAGAGGGAGCGAGGTTCCGGTTCAATCCCTCTCCAGTTCAAGGTGGAGAGGAAGCGAGGGCTCGGTTCAAGCACCAGGCTCTCATGCAGGATTACGAGGAGTTGTTGAGGGTGAGTTGAAGTTCTTTTGATGATTTTGTGGGTTTTCTTTAATTTCTTCATTTGGGATTTACCTTGTTTTATTTGATGGGTTCTACTCAGTTTACAGATTTCATTGGTTGAAGATTATTTTTCCTGAATATTGTTGTTCTAGGATCTTTTTGTGGTGTTCTATAGTTTAAGAATCTTACTTGTATTTGATGGGATGATGGGTAGGCTTTTATTTTGTGGGTGATCAATTTAGGGATCTATTTGGTTCCATTAAGTCCCTTGATTTTCTCGGGCTTCCTCTAGGCAATGGTGTTTTCTTGCATTTGTTAATATTTGGAAAATTGTGTCTACTATCAAACTTTTGATTTGAGAGACCTAGGGTTTCTTAAAGGTATTTCTGACTTTTCATAAGCTTTTGCGTCACCTTTCTGTGTTTTTTTTTTTTGGATAGGATTGAGTCACAGCAATCTACCTCTTATTATGTTATAAAAGATTATCTGACATATGTTTCTGATGTCTCAATTGAAAGGTGTTTGCCTTTCGAGGTTTTTTTTTTTTTTTTGCATCTTATTGTAAATGTTCTGCATTTTATTTTTCAGGAAACTGAAGCAAAGAAGAAGAAATTAAATAAGACAATTCAAAAGAAACTCAAGCTCGTGGCTGAAATCAAGTATGAGCTCTATCTCTTTTCTTATTCCGTGATATCGAATGAGACTGAAATACTTTCAAGGTTAACTCTTAGTGTTAAAAAAAAAAAAACGATATCTTCAGATTCTTACGAAGAAAACACGAGTCTTTTGTCAAAAACCCAACTCAGGAGACCCCATACAGGCTAAAAAAGCGATTTCACAGAGTGCCATCTCCATCTGATCAAATAGCTCATCCTCAGAATCCAGTGAATCGAGTTAGATACCGGTCAAAAGATACAAAACAAATAGTGAAGGGAGATGCAATTTCAAGGCCTTGTGGATTATTTGACTTGAATCAGATATCATTACCGGTATTGTTTGAATCCGCGAATTGAATTCTGAGAATTTGTAGGCAAACATTGCCTCTTTTGTTGATTGTTTCCCCTACCATTACAGAGTGCTGAAGATATGCAGGAGTTTGCGATGGAGTGGGAGCCCCCGAAGGCATCAAACGAGTCAAAGAGGCTGGCAATGGAAGGAGAGGCAGTGACCAACAGTTTCAAGCGATCAGTAGTTAGAGATGTTGGGATTGGTTCAAGCCAAGTTGGTACAAGAGGAAAATTTCTTGGCAAGATCAAGTAGCCTTGAGTGAGGGCTTCATCCTTATGTTTTGCTACTGCAAGAAGAAGATGGAGCCCTTGGTCTCTTGAGCCTTTTTGGTTTTCTCCATTGAAAACAGTTCTTTTTGTCAATATATCCTTTGTAAAGGAAGTAGAAATTTTAAGAGGAAGATCCTTGTTTCTTATACTGCAAGCCGCAGTAGAAATTGTAGAAAGGATGGTATATGTTATTGATAAATATCAAGTTTTGCTTTTCTAACTGTTGGAATTAAAAGGCCGCGGGTAGGGATTATATTGGACGCTTATAGTGAGGTAGACTCAATAATTGATAAAAGATCTCATAAGAATAAGATAAGATAATCTTGATTTGAAATTCAAATCAAGATTGATCTTGATCTTGTTAGTTATTGGTTGTAGATGAGGATTACAATTTTATCTCTTAACATCTATATAATCCTATTAGAACTAGATAAAATATGAAGAGTGATTATCTTCTTCCACTCAAAGAATCTTATCTCTTCTCTCTCGTTTCACAAGGAGTTTTCATTGGGTACTTGAGCTATGGATTTAAGGGTGGTTGTTCTTGAAATGTTCACTAATTGTCGAAGATTGAGACTATGACAAGGAGAAGAATTGAGTCTACCACTACTATTGCTTCTTATGAGGTAATCCTAATCTTTCTCCTCCATATTTAGCTTATCTTAAATTCTACATTGGTATTAGAGCGATCATGATCTTTAGGGTTCATGCTAGATCAATTAATTAATTTAGTTATTTTTTAATTGATAAATCCAAAGATTATGCTTGTGGAATTTAGATTGTGGGTTGATTGAATAAAAATCAGTTTTTATTGATTCATTTATTATTCCACCGCTAATGCTAGCTATCTTATGGATTTTGCCTCCTTACGTCGTACTTCGTGATCTCAGAGAGTTCAATTCCCTTGTGTAAACTTAGGGAGTTCGCCTCCCTTGTGCGAATCTAGGGAGTAAATCTTTCTTGAGTGAATCAAAGGGGTTCACTTAGGCGAATCTAGGGAGTTCATCTCCCTTGAGCGAATCAAAGGGGTTTGCCTCTTTGGACGAACTTAGAGAGTTCATCTCTCTTAGGTGAGATCAGTGCCCCTCGGGGCATTGTCGCGGCTAGCTGGCAACACCCACAAAGGCGCTGTCGCGACCAACTAGCAGCGCCCTTGGGGGTTTACTGCAGTTGCAGCAGCTGACAGCGCCCCAAGGCGCGCTACCCCGCGGCTAGCTGGCAACGCCAACAGGGGCGTTGCGTCGCTACCATGACTGGCAGCGCCCACGGCGTCCCTGCCGCCGACGACACATCGATGATGGATTCTGGGTGGTGGATCCTGGAGGACTGCTCCCTGGGCTAGGCCGAGTTTGGAGTAGCCCTTATAATAATTGTTTTTTGCACAAAATAATTTTAGATTTCTATTCTCATTCTAGATGATAATTAGTTCCACTAATTGTATTAGAAAATTTGTCATATATCATGTTTGATGATTTATAATGGGAATTTTTACATGCTTAATATGTTAGATGCATCACTAAATATTGCTAGTATACTTTATTTGAGTGGGAATATAATTGAGATTTATCTTAAGCTCCTATGCATATTTTGCGCAACACCTAAATTAAACTGATAGTAAATATTTGATATAAATGATGACTTTGAGTTTGACGATCTTTCGATTTTATATCATGTATGAATTGTTATCTTTAAATTAGGATGTTTGCTGCAAAATAATAATTATATGTGTGTGTGCCAATAATAATATCCTTTTTTACGCATTAGAGATGGCATCTAAGAATATCATTGCTGACTTGAACAAAGGAGAGAAATTAGACAATGACAATTATGATATATGATACCACAAGGTCCAGTATCTCCTCGATGAGCAAGAGGTTTTGGAAACCAAGACACAGTCCATGGATGGCCCCCGGAGGAGGGCAGTGGTCCACAGCATCGACGCGATGTTGAGGCCTATGCAAAATGGGCAAGAAAGATCGTTGTGCGCGCTTTGTTATGCTGAGCAGCATGCATAATGATTTAATCAGCGCGTTCGAGAACTATATGACTGCTGTGAAATGTGACATGCCCTAGAACTCAAGTTTGGTTAAACTTCTACTACAAGATTATGTGCGTTGACTCTCAAATTTGACTCTAAAAGATGCGCCCAAATGGAAATAGGAAGCAGCATCTTAGGCATATGTTATCCCTCATCCGCGAACTCAAAGCTACTGAAAACAGCTTAAGTGATGAACAACAAGTCCAATCTGGCATCCATTTTCTGATTGACATGTGGGAGCAAATGAGACTTAACATAACACACAATGAGAACATTAAGACGTTTGATGATCTTATGCGTCATCTGGAGCTTGAAGCTGAGCGTTTGAAAGCCGTTAAGGCTAGTGGCTCGTCTTATACTGCTCAGTCTGTTCGTGCAAGCCATCTGGGCCGAAACACAAGAACAGTCGAGGCGAAAAGAATGGAAATTTGGGACCTGCGCCTTAGAAGGTTAATGCTACTAAGCGCAAAAGAGGTAAGTGTGGTGGCAAGAAGGGCAAAAGTAGCACATCGTACTTTAACTGTGGTATGGAAGGACACTTTGCTCGTGATTGCACTAAGCCGGAGAAAATACTCCCTAACTTGAGTTCTTGCTTTATTTTTATTACTAGTCATGTTATGGTAGCTCATCCATCCTCTGATTGGATTGTTGATTCAGGAGCAACCAAATATGTAGCGAGGGACCGAGTTGGGTTCGTAGAGTATCATCGAATACCATCGAGTACCAAGGTTCTCTTCATGGGAAATGATGATAGCGTAGATGTGTTGGGTATAGGTACCTACAAGCTAGAGTTGCGCGGAGGACGCACACTGTTAATCTATGATGTCTTTTATGCTCATGATGTTCGACGAAACTTGTTATCAGTTACTGCTTTGCTTAGGTTAGGATTTAGTTTGTCTTTCAGAAATAATAGCGTACGAATATTCTCTGAAACCACTTTTATGGTAGTGGCTTTATCAGTAATGAATTTTTTTTGGATATTTGTTATTCAAATAATGATTTTAGTTCATTTTTTACTACTGCGGATAATTTTGTTATTTGGCATATTAGACTTCGTCATATTAGTCAAAAAAGGATAAACATGTTAGTTGGAGAATGCCTATTAGGCCAGGTAGCTAAAGTTAGTTTACTTACTTGTGAATATTGTTTATCAAGCGAGTCGACTAGAAAGTGATTTGGCAAAGTCAAAAGGGCATCTTCACCGGTTGAATTAATTCATTCTGACATCTGTGGGCAAATGAGTGTGAGGGAATGGCATGGTGCTACCTATTTCATTATATTTATAGATGATTATACTCGCTATGACCATATTTTTCTTATCTTCCAGAAGTCAGAAGCACTAGATTGCTTTAAACGTTACTTGAGTTTGGTTGAGAATCAGAAAATAGAATAGTGAAAGCTCTTCATACTGACCAAGGAGGTGAGTATTTGTCTGAGATTTTTAAGCAACTCTGTAATGAAAAAAGGGATTAAGAGGCAGTTGACAATTTCTTACACTCCGCAACAAAATAGCGTAGCGGAGAGACGAAATCATACTCTCTTAGACATGGTTAAGTCGATGATGGCGCATCCCTAACATCCCAATCTTCTGAGGGGATACTTTGTTGACAGCGACCTACATCATTAACCGTGTCCCCTCCAAATTGGTTTCAATAGCGCCATATGAGCTTTAGATAGGCAGAAGGCCTGACTTAAGCTACATGCGTCCATGGGGGCAGCCGACCATGCTCAGAACAACTCTCATAGATATGGAAAACGTGGCCTTAGAGGAAATAAGTGCTTATTCATTAGATGCTCTGATGAATCTGAAGGGTAGGTGATACTTGGTGAACAGCCAGATGGAACAATTACTGAAATTGAGTCACGAGATGTGATTTTTCTTGAAGGGGAATTTTCAAAAAAATGGGATATCGATGACATTGATAGATTTTTTTGAAGCGGACGAGTCACAGGAAGGCACTCCTAATCTTGCGTAGGAAGATGAGAGCAACTTGCTGCCTAGTGGGAGTGTACCTTCGAGTGGGAGTGTACCGTTAGGGACTAGTTCCGAAGCTACAATTTTTGTGCAGAAGCCAACATGGAAACAGCCCTCCTCGTCGCTTTGAGATTGAGGGAAAGCTTTCATGTGAGGCAGATGATCCTAAAAGCTATCAAGGGGCTATAAATCCCTAACTTCTGAGAAATGAAAACTTGCTATGCAAGATGAAATGGAATCTATGAGAAAAATCAAGTTTGGGACTTGGTAGATCTTCCACATGGATTCTAAAAGACTATCAGAAGCAAATGGGTTCTAAAAGTCAAACGCAATGAAGATGGTTCCATCGAAAGGTATAAAACTCGACTCGTGGGGAAAGGCTACACCCACAGAGAGGATATTGACTACAAGAAAACCTTCTTACTGGTAGTGAGGTTTGCCTCCATTCGCCTAATTCTAACTATTGTCGCTCATTTATATTTAGAACTGTACCAAATGGACGTTAAAGCTGCATTTCTTAATGGAAAGCTGGATGAGAAGATATACATGAATCAACCTGTTAGCTTTGTAGCGAATGGGGAAGAGCGCAAAGTTTGCAAGCTTTGACGATCCATCTATGGCTTGAAGCAATCATCCAGAGAATGATATTTAATATTCCATCAAGTCGTTACTTCTAACGGGTTCACGATGATTTAGGAAGGCCATTGTGTGTATGTTAAATGGTCAAAAGGTAATTTTCCAATTCTTTCTTTGTATGTAAATGACATACTTTTAGCTGAAAATTACAAGGAGATGATTGCCACTATGCAAGGCTGACTGTCCTCAAAGTTTGAGATGAAAGATATAGGTGAAGCAAGTTATGTGCTCGGAGTTGAGATTCTAAGAGATCGTTCTCGAGAGACATATATTAAGAAGGTACTCAAATGCAAACTTGCAAGCTTGTTGCTGTCGAGAAGGGTAGTACGTAAGTTGAGTCTTAACATGTGTCCTTAGACTTCGGAGAAAAAAGAGAAGATGGCCCGTGTTCCCTATTCAAAACGTTGTTGGAAGCCTCCTGTACCCTATCATGTGTACTCGGCCAAACATTTGTCACACAGTTGGCCTTGTCAATCAGTTCTAAGCAAATCCTAACTTTACTTGAAAAGCAGTGAAACGGATATTCAGATACCTCAAAGAAACAACAGCCTGCATGCTATGCTACCAAGCACAGACCTGCACTTAGTTGGTTACAGAGATGCCGACTGGGGTGGTGACCCTAATGAGTGCAAGTCTACTTCAAGTTATACTTTCCTGCTAAATGACAGGGCAGTACATGGTGCAACAAGAAGCAAACTTGTTTGCATTATCCACATTGAGGCAAAATACGTTGTTGGTTCGGTGGCTATTCAGGAGGGTGTTTGGTTGAGGAGATTCCTTTGAGAGTTTGGCATTGTCGCACGTGCTGAGGAGCCTGTTATTATATATTGCGATAGTTCAGCTGCTATTGCCTACTCTAAGGACCCCAAGTATCATGGAAAAATCAAACACATAAACATAAGACACCATTTCATTTGCCACAGGGACACGAGGTGATCCTGAGACACATTTCTACCAATCACATGGCTGCTGATCTTTTAACTAAGCCGATAGCTTGTTATTTTTATTAGGCTCATGTCAGGAGTTTAGGACTTTGTAGATTGTCTAAAATGCTCTTTCCTCTTTTCCCTTCTCCTTCTTCTTTCTCAGTGAACGACAGTGAGCCCCCGTAGGTACTCCCTCCTCCTCCCCCGCTCTCCCTCCTCCTCCCCCCACCCGCCTCCCCCCACCTCCCCTGACCTCCCTGCCCGCCTCCCACTCCCTCCCCTTCACCCGCCCGCCTCCCCAAACCCTTCCCTCCCCCTTCCCCATCCCTCCCCCTTACCCACGAATTTGTTGTTTGGCCAGACGTCCGGTCAAATAGTAGATCGGGGGGAGGAGGCGGTCAGGGAGGGAGGGAAGGGAGGTCGGGGGGGAGGTCAGCAGGGAGGAGAAGAGGGGAGGTCGGGGGCGGCAGAGGGGGACGAGGGGAGGGGGAGGCTAGAAGGAAGGAGGAGAGAAAAGGCTAATTTGGGTCTTTGAAATATTGGTGGGTGCCTATCTCAAATTTTTTGGGTGCCTTGATCTGCTCTCCTCTTTCTACTCTTTAATTAGTTATCATAATTATTGTCTGCAGTGAACAATATTTCAGGAGTAATTGTTCAATAACTGGTCTGTTGAGTGGAAATAGTTCACATTGGTGTTGTTGGGCTATTTGGCTGTTGGAAAATAAATTGAGGAAAAGGGTGGTGTTAGAATTTAGCTCATTCTGACACCTTTTTTCAGCCTCTCTTGTTTGCTTGGAGGGAAAATGTTGCTGAAATGAAGGGGTTCAGCAAATTCCCCCCTGTTGACTCAGAAAGCAAGCGAGAAAAATGAGGTGGGGCCCACGAATCTCTCCCCACAACTCAAAAAATAAGGTGGGGCCCACGTCTGTGTTAGATTTCTGGCCGTTTTTGGAGCAATTTACTCCGAGATCTGGCAAAGAATTTTGCTGACGTGACAACCCCTTTTTAGCTCTTTCTTTTCATGTGAAACAAACACAATTTGTTAAGAAAAATGAAAATGGGGCTCACAAAACAGTGCCCAAAAACGACCATTTTCCTCCATTTTCAGGGCGAACAAATAGGCCCAGACCCTTTCATATGGTCCATTTAGATAAATGTGGAGGATTTGGTTTAAAATGTTGTAATCAATCAAATAGCTAATGCAAGGTTTCAATTGAAAGAAAGTTTTCCATTTAATTTCAAGTGTCTCTTCATGTGAAACAAATACAATTTGCCAAGGAAAATGAGTTGGGGCTCACAAAACAGTTCAAAAAAGAACCTTTTTCCCCACTTTTTGGGCAAACAAACAGACTCTGGCCCTTCTTACGGTCCATTTAGATGAATATGGAGTATTTGGTTTACAAATTTGTAATCAATCAAATAGCTAATGCCAGGTTTCAATTGAAAGAAAGTTTTCCATTAACCTCAAGTGTCTCTTTTCATGTGAAACAAATAAAATTTGTCAAGGAAAATGAGTTGGGGTTCACAAAACAGTGCAAAAAAAGGACCATTTTCCTCTACTTTCAGGGCAAACAAACAAGCCCTGGCCCTTTCTTACGGTCCATTTAGATAAATATGGAGGGTTTTGTTTCCAAAGTTGTAATCAATCAAATAGCTAATGCCAGGTTTCAATTCAAAGAAAAGTTTGAACCACATGAAAATGAATTGTACAGACTATTGAAGATCATATTCACGGCAAATAATCTAACATCATGCATCCCTTGATTCACTCTTTGCTTAAATATTGATAATCTTACTTTTTTTACTGCCCATTTTAATTCACTGACTGTAGTAAGGTTCAAAGAATACTTCATGAATTTTCTGCCAACTGTGCTTAAATTTCAAATCCAGGTCAGCTACATGAAGGAGAGTCAACAACGCCATGCCTGCTTCATAATATATTTTATGTCAATCAAATACCAGCAGCAAGCGTACATAAAATAAAATCTGCATTCGAGCATAGAACTTTTACATTCTTTTTGAAACCAGCAAAGGAATTAGTCATTTATCAGTCTCCTGGCAGAAACTATGGTTCCAAAGGTTCCGCCATCATCAGAAATATAAAATTCTAACACCAATTAAACCAGCATCGTGTTTCCATATTATCTTCTCCCCAGTTTATTACAACACTCAGATAATCATGCACAGAACAAACTTGTGTCTAAGTCACACGGACATCAAACAAACTCAAAGTTCAAGCCTACATGGATACCTCAGCACAGATGCCAGTGTCCGATGCCAGGAATGCATCATCCCTGGATGTGTAACCATCACAGGCTGCGAAGGCATGGGCAGCTTCTTCCTTCATTTTATAGATAACATAAGATGGCAGGGGCGGGTAATTGTTCAAGCTCCTCCCTAGAAAATATCATTAATGAGGGCAAGAATTGGAACCCATGATCTCCCTCTGAAGCAATGCCCCAGCATTAAGACACAACTGACCCAATTCTCAAACATTACGATGCTGCAATCAGAGCTCTGTACAATATCAACCACGCATGGTCAACACGATGCTTTCTCACCTTTTGCTTTTGCATCAACTTAATGCATTTTTCTTCTCCTCTTTTCCCTTGTGATCTGTTGCTTTGGTATTATCGTCTGCCTTTGCCTCTTCTTGTTCCTTCTGATCAGTTACTTCCTTCACAACTTCAGCAGTACCAACCGCATCACCTTTCTTGGACTCCAGCTGAGCCTTGTGCTTCTTCCCCTTGAGATGATAATTCAACATAGCAGGGCTATTGCATTTCACTTTGCATAGATCACACAATAGAGCGTTTGACCACTTATTCTGCTGCTTTTTTACTTCTGTATCTGTGTTCTTTGTAGGATTCTTGGTGAAGTGTCCTTCGCTTGGTTAAGTGGCACATCAACCTCCTTTTCTGTTGAAGAGGATGCATTCGTTTTCTTGGATGTTGCTTTGTAGTTAGCGAGTAGTGCTTCCTTCGCTTTATGCTTCTTCCCTTTTAGGTGAACATTCAAGGTCTTTTGACTGGAGGCAGACACATGGCAGAGTGAACAACTCCACTCTTTCTTGACCGAGGTAGTTCAGTGGCTGCCTTTCTCTTAACTCCAGATACATTGTGATCTGACAGTTTATTCTGCAAGATATCATGCAATGAAAATTTGAGCGCATTCTGAGCGCACATATAAATAAAATTGAATCCTAGGAACACAATGATATCACAGGAACATTGCGAGATTGGAAAAAGGCCCAAAATACCAGCTTTTCTAATGTGTGAGAAAATGATATAATTAGAATCTTCAATCCTCTTACAGCAATAAGAGCATCATGTTGCCTCTTAAAATTTCATTTTATATTTAACAAAACTTAGCTGGATCAGAACTGCAAAACTGTACAACATTTACAATGTGCCAAACACATGAATTACAAGATTAACTGTTTTAAATCAAGCCAACAAACCGAAACTGATCATACATGTACACTTTCACATCCAAAAAATAAGGGGAAATGCCTCTGTACCCCTTTTTTCCTGAATTATTTATTTACCCCGCTTCAACTTTTCTTCATCATTTGCCCCTCTTTCATACTTATTATCTTATTATGTCCCTTATATCAATATATGGATAGTTTTTCAAATTAATTTATTCTATTAGATTGATTTACCTTCTTTTTTGGTAATATCTCAAACAAAATTAAATAACCTTTTCTGATATGCAAAAAAAGCTCTCTCTCTCTCTCCCTCTCCCCCCCCCCCCTCTCTCTCTCTCTCTCTCCCCCCCCCCCCCCCCCCCCCCCCCCCCTCCTCCCCCCCCCCCCCCCTACTTTTATATGTGAGTCACTAAAATTAAATTACAACGAGAAATTATTTCACACATGACATATAATGAAAGTTCAACGTTACTTAATAAGAAAACAAATCCGCGTCCATATGTAGCTGTAATATATCAAAATATATATACATAAATCTGAAATTAGTGGCTATCCTGAAACAAAATAAAAATGGGCATGTAACTGAGTACCTCAAGTATTCCAATGCGACATGAATCATCTACGTTGGTGTTTGAGAAGTGTGGTTGGCATTATATTTCTCGTGCGACTTTATGAAATATTTTTACTTAAATTTGGAAGTTCTAACTTCTTAGGAGGTCATCTAATGTCTCAAGGCTATAGATATAATTAAAATATCCAAGTTTTAATGTCATAAAAGCACAAGTTAAGAAAAATCAAATATCATGAAATGAAATTGGAAGGAAAAGAGGCAATTGGGGTGGGTTGGGGGGGGGGGGGGGGGGGGGGGTGGGCGGGGGGGGGGCAAAAATTTGATAGAAGTTTCTAATGAAAAGGGATTTAGTTTCCTTAGAAATATTATCAGAAAAGGGGAAGGGTAAATAAGTCTAAATAAAATAAAGAAGTTTAAGAATTATCTACAAATTGATCTAAGGGCATAGTGAGATAGTAAGTATGAAGTCAGGGCAAGTGAGGAATAAAAACTGAGGCAGGGGTAAATAAATAATTCAAAAAAAACACAAGGGTACAGAGACATTTTTCCCCAAAAAATAAAAGATTCCTTGTGAATGCATAGAGACGTAATGAACAGACAACTATTATTGGATTCCACACAGCAGAATGTGAATAAATTCTTATAGGGATTCATATTCCTTTTCATCTAGCAGGTGTAAGAAGCATTCAAGTTATACACCATGTTCAAGCTTCGCTTGCAATTATTCAGGGCAGCTTTAGTAAGACAACAATTTGTAGAAGGTGAAACCATGCCTGATAGAGCTCAGGCTCACTATGGCTTCAACAATTCTAAGTTAGATTCTAATAGAAAGATGTGGCAAACTTTTGACGATAACGATATTTGACACACGCAGTTGCACGTATAATTAAAATAAAAACAAACTTAACTTTCTGCTCTTTCTAGATGGTGATTGTTTCACTTTTCCCAGCTTGGAGAGCAATTACAATTCTTAAAGATTTTACTTTCAGCTATTTCCAGGTGATGGTTGTTTTACTTCCCTAGCATAGAGAGTAAATACAATCCTTGAAGATTGAGAAGAAAAAAAAGTACTTTTTCCATTTTCAATGTACAAATTACTCAAGCAAACACATTGAAAATAGAACGTAATTACCTTTCTCACATCATTAATTTATAATTGAAAAAAAAAACTGAGCACGTGACATACACTGTGTAGTTAGGGGAAAAAAGACATGAGAACAGGACACGAGGCAACCATAGGAACAAAAGATTTTGCACTAAACTAGTAGAGATAAAAACACATGAGATGAGAAAAATCAGAAGAGGGGGGAAATGAAGACACTTCTTAAACACTCCTCACATACATTCGACACTCCTCAAATGTGTCCTTAATTTGTAATATATGTTCGTAACTACAAACACTTCCGTCACTTCTTAATTGCTTATTAGACACATCTTTTACACTTCTCAAATCCTTCTTAGATGGACATAGAGCTATGTCATTACTTTCATTTATAGGTATTAAAGACAAATGCTAAACTTGGGTGGAAAGAATACGTCAAAAATGTTGGCTTCTGCAAAATTACAATAATTTCTAGCTTTCGATGCAAGAAATGAGATATGTCAAGCTATTTTATAGAATATCAACAAAATAAGGTCTCCGACACTTCTCATATGCTTCTTAGACAACTCTTCTACACTTCTCAAATACTTCTTAGACGTAGGACTATGTCATTACTTTCAGTTTTATAGATATCAAAGACTAATGCAATACTTCAGTTAAAAAATTACACAAAAAATTGTGGCTTCTATAAAATTATAATAACAACAGTGTATATTTCAATGCAAGAAGTGAGATATGTCAAGCTATTTTGTAGAGTGTCCAAGAAATAATGCCTAATTCATAAAGAAAATGAATAAAAAAAGTATAATAGAATAACTGGGCAGTTTTTTTTAAAATCTATTTTAATTATTAAAACAAACCTCCTTAGATTTTATTTTCAAAAACCGACCTCTCCCTCAGCATGTAGGCGGCCGGCGCAACCACCTAGGCGATGTGGGTTTTTATTTTTTTCAGCACTTTAACTAGGATCTGGGTCGGACCCCAAAAAAGTACGTTTTGGTTGGCAATTCAAAACCTAATTATGTGTAGAAATATGGATTATGGGTCGCCAACACATAATATAGGTTTTTAAGATAGTGTTTCTAAGAAATCTAGGTTCTGGATCAGCAAACCAAAACCTATTTTTCTTCATAAGATAGGGTCTCGATTGTCAACCTAGTGAAATCACCTAGAGGGGGGTGAATAGGTAATGGCTAAAACTCTATGACAAATAATGCGGAATTAAAAATAAAACTAAAGCAACTAGCAATACAAAGAGCAAGAAAACAAAATGCACAATTAAAACAATACAAAAAGCAAGAAAACAAAATACACAATTAAAACAAAGAAACATAAACAGCAAGAGATGATGACATAATATAGCATGCAAGATATGGAATGAGTGAGTTAGAGTGTAGAGAGAGAGCATTCGCAAACACAAGAATATATTTCGAAGTTCGAGTCACTGCTCTATGTCCCCTCCTTTACCGCAATGAAGGATTTCAACTATTCTTGGATCCCGCAAGATCACCATCTCTACATGTTACCACCAGAACAACTGGACCAACAAGTCCTCTCACTGAGTGCCGCAACACCTACAATCACGAACCCGCAACCTCGTTTGAGGTCGCAACCTCTACAACACTTGAATATAAGAAATAAAGTGAACTCTCTTAGATCACCAAATAGCTCATAACACAATCCTAGAACCACTGTATGGAATTTAAAGCTCAGAAATTGATTGTGAGTGAAGCTTTGAAGTATTTGGATTGAAGAGGCAAAGCTTGAAAAACTTGTATTTGGAATCTAGGATCAAACTGATTTCTTTTGAAATCTTTGCTAAAACTCTTGAAATCTTGAACAAAATACTTAATTAATTAGCTTAGGGTTTTTCTACAGTACCTCTATTTATAGAGGGTTAAAATAGAAGAGAGTTAATCATGCTTTAACAAGCTTGTCGGTCAACAGTCGGTTGACCGCCAATGGTCAAATTTCTATCCGTCAGGGATAGCAATCAGGCCCCAGACAGTTGACTGAATCCAACAGAGAACTCTGGTGTCTCAGTCGGTTGACCGGTTGGTCGATCGATGATACAAACAGAGAACCTAAACCTTGCGCGGTTGACCGAGCAGTCAACCGACGTGCACACTCTATACTTGTTCATGTCCGTGCAAAACCGATCGACCGACGGAGCAATCAGTTCTGCATGTCAGTTGACCGGATGGTCGACCGGCAATGGGCCAAAATTAATACCATGAAATGATTTGAATACTCTATGATTTATCACTAAAACATTTTGAAATCTCTTTTCAAAACAAGATTCATGTTTAAATTTGAAGCTCAAATATGTGTTCCTAGATCAACACAAGAAGTATTGAACTTGATTTTGTAAAAATAGAAATTCTTTTCAAAAATATACTTTTCAAAAACCATGAATCAAAATGTTATTTTGAAAACGATTTAAACTATCTAAATTCTTGAAAAAAAACAAAATAAATCTCTTGTGTGTGTGAATCTCTTGAGCAATTCAAACCTCTAAAATTGATTTTGACAAATCTAAATCTTAGATTGTTAAATAAAGAAAAACAATTCTTCTTTATTGCTTCAATGTTACAACTTTCTAGATCTCTTGAGCTTGACTCCAATCTTGAGTGCTATTTGTGAACTTGATGCTTGAGCTCTTGGATCACTTATAGTTAGCTTCAAAACTTGTGAATCTTTTGGAGAAGCTAAACACATAACAAAAATACTCTTTATAAACATGTAACTTATATAAACAAAAATCATTAGTACTATTAACTTCATGAGATCATCAACATCAAAACTAGGGTGAAGAGCCTTTGGGCCGACACCTAGAACCCAAGACAGCAGGCATGCACAAATAGAGAGCATATCTATTTCTTTCACCTGACTCAACATCAAACACAATATCAAACAATTCTATTGTTCAATCTACTTCATATTATCTATAACAGTAATATCAAAAATTTAAAAACTACTACAAAATTTATAATATCATAAATACATATAAAAAATCTCCAAATAATATCACAAATACATATCAAAACAAAAGCAACAAAAAAAAAACATCATAATATCACAAGAATACCAAGTTGACTAAGAAATACACATCACAGCTACAAAATCTCGTAATATCTATCATATGACGTGTCCACATCACAATATCGTATACTAATAATATAACTAGCAACACATCAATAACATCACAAGCTAGTGGAACAAATATAACAATGCACACGAAACTTGAGCACGCCCCCGGCCTCTTCCTCCACGTGCACGAACAATTTGATTGTCTGGCAATATATATACTGCTTAGATGATCATGCCTCGTCCTCAATTCCTTAACTCGAATATCTCCTAATAGGTGCTAAGATGGTCCAGTCTCATCATCAATATCTCGACATCACGTACGTCGTGTAGCAGCTGGTTGAGAAGATCTCGGCTCGTACTCTACATCCGCTTGCTCCGTATCAGGCGCATGACGCTCGCGTCATGCATAAACTATCAAGGGGTGTGGGACACCTGATGGGCTTGCAAATCGACATTCTCCAAGAACTTCTTCCGTAATGAATTTGGTCATCCCTTGCAGTATCCAAGTCTCCAAGCATCATCAGTCAATGCCTCACGCACCATTCTCTACATGAATCAATCCATCAACCTATATGACAACTTTTATACAATTATAAGCATATTTCACAAAATTTAACTTAAAATGTGAACTATGTCAAGTTATTACCAATTGTCGCTCATATGAACCACTGGGTGTATAAGTGGTTGGCGGATCAGTATGTTGAATGATCCAGCGATGAGTAATCCCCTAATACCAACTCTAATGCTCAGAGAAAAGTGTGCAGAGATGTCTCTAGCTTTGAACTTGATTCCATTGATTTATCTGCATTCTGCTACTGTCTCCAATCACATCAATGCTTCTGAATGGGGTCGGTGCGGACCACCAGTCTGAGCCGACTGCATTTAAGATATGTTGAGAGAGCCCGAATTGTCAAAGAACTCGGTCTAAAATATGCATCTCTACAATCTTAAAATAAATAATTTAGAGCCGACCACATCTGAGATTCTCTTGTGCATATCGGAGATAAGACTTTCTAGGATCGTGGCGCATATGGCTCCCAACTGACTCTACGCGGGTCTATCAGATCTAGCTCATTCCTCTAAAACTAGTACAAGCTCCTTTGTGGAGCTGTATATAAGTTCTCTCAACATTCCACATGTAGCACAACACGCGGTTAAAGTAAAAGGAGACAAGTAGGAAGTTATATCTACTTGTGTTGACTATACAAATATATAAATGCATCCAAGTGGAAGCTGACCATTTACCTACACAGCCTCTATATGGATAGGTCAGTCTATAGACAATCTCTCTCAAGATCATAACTAATGACAATAAGAGCATGTTAGAAATGAAAAAGTCATACACTCATGTTATAAATAAATAATCTATATACTTCATTAAAATCAAACACAGTTGGATTAATATTTACCTGCAAAAGTGTTTGACAATCACTGAGTTGCATTGTATCCATCGTGGGGACTTGATACAACTCTCTATACACTTATACAAGAACTATTTACCCCAAGACATCAGGCCGCATACATCAAACTCCTCTGGGAAGGGCGCCCACTTGAGATGAACCATATCTGTAGCATCTAGAAATAAATGCACGTTGATCACGTGCAAAATATAACCACATGCGCGTTGTTGAACCTGAGCATCTGTCAAATGCTCTAGAACCTCACCAGAACCTGAGTAAACTCATCACGAAGCCACTTCATTGTTCCTCCCTTTGTAGACGCCTGTGGGGGGTACTCTACCTAGCAATCTCACACTCAACTATCCAATCTCAGTCGCATGCCCCTATAATAGCCGGGCCGTCTATGTGAATCCATATGAGCACCGCTACATTCTGTAGTGTTATACTCATTCTCCCGCTCGAAGATGGAAAATGGATGTCTTAGGTTTCCATCTCTTTATTAAGATGTTGGATTAATATTTACCTACAAAAGTGTTTGACAATCACTGAATTGCATTGTCTCCATCGTGGAGACTTAATACAACTCTCTATACACATATACAAGAACTATTTTACTCCAAGACATCAGGCCACAATCATCAAACTCCTCTGGGAAGGGCACCCACTTGAGATGAACCATATCTATAGCATCTAGAAATAAATGCATGTTGATCACGTGCAAAATATAACCATGTGCGCGCTGTTGAACCTGAGCATCCGTCAAATGCTCTAGAACCTCACCAAAACCTGAGTAAACTCATCACGCAGACACTTCATTGCTCCACCCTTTGTAGACGCCTGTGGGGGTACTCAACCGAGCAATCTCTCACACTCAACTACCCAATCTCGATTGCATGTCCCTGTAATAGCTGGGTCATCTATGTGAATCCATATGAGCACCGCTACATTCTGTAACGTTATACTCATCTCCCACTCGAAGATGAAAAATGGATGTCTCAGGTTTCCATCTCTCTATTAAGATGTTAGCAAGGGTCAACTGAGTTGAACCTGTTCAACTTGGAATGAAAGAAAAATCCAGCTTGACTAACATAGTTTATGACACAAGGATCACTCAAAACCCACCTATCATATGTTCTATACTGATCTACACACTAAATCACTTGAAAATCATATAATTGTAAACACAAATTTCATTAACTCAAAACTCATGTCCACACTTGTAATATTCATAGGTAAAATTTAAAAAATAAATACCCTTAATTGAGTTGATGTGAGCCGATCAATGGTTGTGCTGCAAATAGAGAACATCAGGTTGGGCGGAACTGCCTTCATGAGTGTCATGCCTACATGTAAATTAAAAAGTATTAGCAACCAAATATTGATAATATTAACCATATCAATTATTGATAATATTAACTATGTGGACCAATATTATGAACTACATGTTCTAAATTCTAACAATTAATCTAATACAAACATGTTTGATTAATAATAACATACAAATACTTACCAAATGAAAGATGGTTGTCCCAATGGGTTGGGACACCAAACCTTGTAGTGACCAAGTCTACGTGTAGTAATTGCAAACAACTTGATCACTACAAAGTTCGGTGTCCCAACCACTGGCCCACCATCTTTCATTTGATGAGTATTTTTATGCTAGTATTAATCCAAACATGTTGTATATTAGATTAACCGTTAGAATTTAGAACACTTGATATAGTTCGTAATATGGTCCATGTAGTTAATATTGTCAATACTTGATATGCCTAATATTGTCAATATTTTGTAGGTAATATTATTTAATTTACATGTCAGCCAACTTGATGTTATCTATTTACGGCACAAGCATTGAATCAGCTCACATCAACTCAAGCAAGGGTATAACCATCTTTTAAACTCTCTCGTGAATATTACAATTGTGCACATGAGTTTTGAGCTATCATATTGTGTTTATATTTGCAGTAATTTCAAGTGATTCAGCGTGTAGATCATTCTAGAGCATATGATATGTGGGTTTTGAGGGATCCTAGCATCATAGAATGTATTAGTCGGGATGAATTTTTCTTTCATTCCAAGTTGAAGTGTGCTCGACTCAATTGATTTTTGCTTACATCTTAGTAGAGAGATGGAGATCTGAGACATCCACAATTCATCTTAAAATGGGAGATAATTGTTACGCTGCAGGATGTAGCAGTACTAGATGGCCTAACTATTATAGGGACAAATGATCGAGATTGAATAGTTGAGTGCAAGAAATTGTTGGGTAGAGTACCCCCAGGCGGCTACAAATGGTGTACTGAAGTTGCAGTAGCTTCATGAATTCGTGTTCCTGGTGAAGTTCTAGTGCTCAGGTGCAACATGTATGTGGTTATATCTTGCACGTGATCGGCACACATTTATTTCCAGATGCTACAACAAATATGGTTCTTCTCAAGTGGGTGCCCTTCCTAGAAGGAGTTTGATGTAGATAAATATTAATATAACTATATATGTGTTTGATTTTAATGAAGTATACAGATTTTTTATTTGTAACATGAGTATATGACTTTTTATTGATAACGTGATCTTATTGTGTCATTAGTTATGGTCTTATGAGAGGATTATAAGCAGACTTATCCACAGAGATATTGTGCAGCTCAATGGTCAGCTTCTACTTGAATGAATGTATACATTAAGTGTAGCCAATGCAAGTAGATATAGATTTCTACTTATCTTCGTTTATTTTAACTGCATGTGCTACAAATGGAATGTCGAGAGCACTTGGGATACGACTTCATAGAGGAAATTGTAGTTTTACAAGAATGAGCCGGTTTGGTAAAGCCACTTGGCGTCACTTGGGAGCCATATATAACCACGATCCTAGAAAGTTTACCTCTAACATGCACAACAGGATCTCAGATATGGTGAGCTCTCTAAATTATTTATTTTGAGATTGTGAAGATGCGTGTTCCAGACTAAGTTCTTCGAGAATTCAGGCTCACTCAGTAATCCAAGAAGCAGTCGACTCAGTGACCCACACCAATCGCATTCATAAGCATCGATATGACTAGAGACATGAGCACAATGCATATATAAACTAACTGGATGATTGAGCTAATCAAGTTGGTATTGTCGGATTATTTATCACTCGATTATTCAACGTGTTGATCCGCCAGCCACTTATACGCCCAATGATCAATATGAGCGATAATTGATAATAACTTAACATAATTCACATTAAAAGTCAACTTTTGTGAAAAATGCTTAAAATTATTTAAAATGTCTTATAGTTGACGGATTGATCCATGTGGAGCACACGGTGCATCATGCATTGATTGATGATGCTCGAAAGACGATATTGCAAGGGTGACCAGATTCATTAGGAAACTAAAGACATTGATTTGCACGCCCATTAAATGTCCTACAACCCTCGATAGTTGTGCATGATGCAAGCATCATCCGCCTGATATGAAGCATGCATATGTAGAGAACAAGTTGAGACCTTCTCAGCCACTTCTAGACGGCGTACACAACATAAAGATACTGATAAGCCTAAACCATCTTATCCACCCGCTAGAAGATATCCGCGTTAAAAAGCCAAAAATGAGGCGGAGCAGCATACAAAGCCAAATACTTAAACTATTCGTGCACGTGGAGGAAAAGGTGCGGTCATGTGCTTAAGTTCCATGTGTGTTGTCGTGCTTGTTTCACTAGCTTATGATAGTTGTGATATTATTAACGTGTCACGAGTTATACTATTGATATATGATATTGTGACCTTGCGATATCGTGAACAAGTGACACGAGTATTGCGAGATTTTGTAGTTGTGATGTGTAATTTTCAATTAAATTGGTATTTCTTGTGATATTATGAATTCTTTTGTTGTTTGTTTTGATATATATTTGTGATATTATTTGGATATTTTTTATATGTATTGTGTATTAAATTTTTTTGGTAATTTTTCTTTTTGATATAATTGTTATAGATGATATGAAGTGGATTGAATAATAGAATTGTTTGATATTGTGTTTAACGTTGAAATGAACTGAAAGATGCTCTGCTCTTTGATTTGTGCACGTGTATTGTCTTGGGCTTTGGCTTGGCCACCCAGAACCTAATTTTTCGAAGAAAAATGGTTCTGCTTTGGTGACCCATAACCTAGATTTCTAAAGAAAAATAGGTTGGGTTGTGATCAGCAACTCATATTTCTACACATAATTAGGTTTTTGGTTGCCGACCCAGAATATATGCAAAAAATAGGTTATGGGTCGCCAACCCAGAACCATGTAACATGGACACTTCTATCATGGAGCCGTGTCATGTCCGAAACGTGTTGGACACGTGTCGTGTATTTTTAAGAATTTGCCATGTGTCCACGTGTCGTGTTAATTTCAGTGTTGTCGTGTCCGTGCAACATAGCCCAAAGCCTAGTTGAAGCGCCGAAAAAAAAACCCACATAGGTGAAGCGGTTACGTCGTCTGCCTACATGGCACCTCTATGACGAGGGAGATGTCAGTTTTTGAAAATAATATCTAACGTCTGTTTTTATAATTAAAACGAAAAATGTGATTTTTTTTAAAAGAATTGCCTTAGAATAATTTTAAACATACACAAGGCAAATTCTTCCATACAGTTAGTCAAACTCGTAAATGTTGTTTCCCTACCTGATTAAAGCTCTCAAATATGCAACAAGGTTCGCTCTTCCTATAAACAAACAACATTTTTCTCCCTCTTCACTTTTGAGTTTGTTAGCACACAAATACGACATTTAGATGGAGCATGAGATATGAGAATGATAGTGGGGGCACTGACAAGTTAACATGATTTCGGTGGTTAAGTATCCAAAAAGAAAGGTTGTATATAAAAAGATTGAAATGAAAAACACCTTACTATTACTTTTAAATCAACATAACTTCTTCAATTATATGAATCATCCCTCTCTCTCTAAACAACGCTCTGAATGATTGTCAAGTGGAAGTTCAGATTTGGCTATTAATTCTAGTTAGAGCTCTACTATGTGAGTAACAAGAAATTCCTCTTGTGGATACTTTGTTTGGTTATCTGCATAATAAACGATTAATTAGTAGCAATAACAATGAAAAAGTATTTATCCCAATATTTTAAGGTTGACTACATGAATCCTTGCTTTCAATTCAGTTCTGTTAAGGGTCATCTCCACAAGTTCACGTTTAGGGGTTGTTTGTTTTGTCGTAAAAGGCCGTAAGTCACAAGTGCACTTGCGACTTACGGTCATACAGTGTTTGTTTCAGCGCGTAAGTCATAAGTTGCATTTGCATCCCAATTACGATCTACTTGCAACACAAATAGTTAATTTTGTGGTCATACAAATCCCGCTTACGACCCACTTGTAGCACAAACAGTTAATTTTGTGGTCATGCAAATTTGTATTGCTGACAATTAATTGTAATTAGATTAATATTTTTATTATTAGATTAATCTTTTTATGTTATAAAAAATTCTTTTTTAATTATTAGATTACATATAATTATTAGATTAAAGTTTTTTATTAATAATTCAATAATTTTTAATATTAGAATCTTTTTATTACTAGATTAATCTTTTTTATTACTAGATTAATATTAATATATTCCACTTAATTTTAATTCTGACTTATTAAACATTAGTAATATTTAATATAAATTTAATAAGTTTTGATTGTTAGATTAAATTTTTAATATTAATATATTTAATATTTTAATATTTACTAATTTTAATTATTTTATTATTTTAATATATTGTATTTAAAATATTTGATATTTATGATTTTTAGTATTTATTGATATTTTTTAATATTTTTAAATCACCAAATAATTAATTTTGTAGTCAACTTTTCCACTTACGACACACTTTACGACAACCAAACACCGTAAAACACAATACATTTTCTCACTAACAATTTTGCAGCCAACCAAACACTGTAAAACTTACTTGCATGTAGCTGTAAAAGAGTTTGAGACTTATGACCAACGACAACCAAACAGGCCAGGCCCTAGGTTGTTGTAAAGCCAAATAAAGATAGTGAGCTGGCAACCAAAGTTGTCGTCATCAAATTCCCAAAAAAACATGATTTTGTTTGGTGAGAAAAAAATCAGCCCCTCTTCCATTTTTAACTAACCAAAAGTGGTTTAAATAGTAAATGTTGGCCCTAGAGTAATAACTTTGAAGCCGGAATGTTGTTTGGTTGTTAAGAAAAACCAAATCAAAAAACACATATCAGGTCACCATTTGCTAGGTCCCCATTTGCTGAGAATGAGATTACCACCTGCTAAAGACAAACCTGCTCCATCTCTTTTCAGTGTGGGGCCCACCACCATAATTGTTTAATCCTCAAGTAACACAGTATCAGGCTTTCCCTTCCCAGCTCTGAAACAGAAGAGCCGATTCGATTTACTATATTTCTCCGATGTGGCAACCCATATCTAGAACTTGATTCTCATAGTTTTCTGAGCAATCAAACACTAGAAAACTCAATTTTGATCAAAATCTAGAATAGTAAGCTTCATGGGGCCCTTAAACTTTTCCCAATCTAGCCTTTTCTCACCAACTAAACAAACCTTAATAGAAAGTCCAATTTGCAGCTGACTTGTGTATTGATGACAAAATAGGTGCTTAATCACCGCCATTCAGAAACCAACTAGGTGCTCAATTCAAATGATCATGCCCTGAGCAATGTTGCTTCCGACAGTGTGAAAGTTATTGCAAAGGAGCATTTGCAACATTAGGACCCAAATTCAGAAGAAATTATAAGCTTGGTTTGGCTTAACCTAGCTACACATTTTTCAAACTTCTCTTGTAATTCTTCAAGGCAACTGAGCAGCTTTACTAACATGCAACCTTTGCGACTCTACATTGGCAGCTCAAGTTGCTTCAGTAAGGCTGGTTCATGGAAGATTCTTCGATCTCAGGCTTTTAACTTTTCAAGGAGACTTAAAGGTGGCTTTTTGTCTTTTTTTTTTTTTTTTTTTTTTTTTTTTTTTTTTTTTTTTGTTGGGGGGGGGCGGGGGGGGGGGGGGGGGGGGGGGGGGGACCAAATACTAGTACTCATAATTCAAATTATTTGGGGTCAACTCACAATTTCTTTTATTAAATAAGCCAACTTTAGTCTTGAAAGCCGTAGAAACTGAACTTGTGACAACTTTGTTTACACTACTATGACTAAAATAAATCCATCCTGAAATGTATGATTCACTAGCCCTTGAGGTGAACTACCAAATGTTTAAATCTACCTAGAGAAAGATATAGGAATTCCACAGTTTAAAGCACCAGTGTTAGTAGCATAAGTAATAGTATCCTGAAATTCCCTTTCTTTGTTTGGAGGACGGAGACTACAAAGGAGGAAGATTACCAAGAGAAGGCATCCCAAACACTCATAGTGGGGGAAATGGAAACCCCCCGCCCCCCAAAAAAGAGGCTCCCTGGGTGGGGGGTGGGGGAGCTCCCCAAAAGGAAAGGGTTGTTGCCATGTGATATTACTTTATCATCCTCCTAAAAACATGGATCACAACAAGCCACCACAAATCATCAATAGCCTCTATGTTATGAACTCGAGTTGTTGCATAACGAGCCTCTAATAGCATGCCCTTGCATTTCTATTCAGAAATCTCTTAGACATTGCAAATGGGGAGATTAAGACTTACAAGTTACCATGGGGGAAGAAAGTGGTATGTTGCTTGAGCATAGCTACCAAGGATCTAAATATTGAATATCGGGTTCATGTCGGTTGAAGATTTTCATACCGGACAGCGGAATCAGGCAATATATTGGAGATATGGGATCATATCAGATGTCTATACCAAACATTCCACACACACACACACACAAAAGGTAAATTCTCAGGTATCCCAGAGGCGCCCCACCCTCATCCTAAGAACTTGGTGGTCAACAAGCCCTCCAAAACTAATCCTCAATATGTTGTTGAGAACGGGGTTCGAACCGGTGCCCGCTTGGGAGCAAACCAAGTGGCTTACCGTTCGACCACTCTCGTGGACACACACACACACACACAAACTTATAATTAGAAAGTTCTATATGCAATCTATTGAATAAAATTGTGACAATATGTATGAAAAGCATTCACGTACAAATGATATACGCGATCCCTTTTGTCCATAGTCCTCTCCACTTATTGTTTAGTTCAATTTCTTGTTCTTGTCACTTGCAGCCTACAGCTGCAATCGACAAGCACAGGAAGAAGAAGAAGAAGAATCAAAGAAAAGAGGAAAAAGAAGAAATTGGAGAAGAATAGTTGCAGCACAATGAGTGGGAGGTGGGAAGAACTAAGAAGCACTACAGTGCATGCCAACAACACTATAGTAGTAGAGAAAGCAACAATGCAGCAGGAGCAGCACAGAAGCAATAGCGGGAGCAACAGCGATCGGAGGAAGAAAACTGAAGAAAAAGAAGACAAGAAGAAGAGAACAGTAAGCGCGAAGAGTGAGTGAGGAAGAGAAGGAGAAGGAAAAAAGAAGAATAACAGCAGCAGCAACAGCTTCGATAAAAAGACCATTGTAGTAATACCAAAATAACTCGTAATTGTATCATAAGAAGATGATTTGAAGACGTGAAAGATCTCACCTTGATCCCAGCCTTGCAATGGCTCCAAAGTTTGGCAGCAATACCTCTCTTTCTCTTTCTCTCTTTTTTCACAGTCGTTGATGTCGAAACCAAACTGGGGCTTCAATTCCCAATTTGGGGATAAAGAGATGCTATTAAGGCACCGAGCTTGGATTGGGTTTGGCTGGAAAATTGGGCCAAACCCAGGTTTTAGAGAGAGAGAGAGAGAGAGAGAGAGAGAGAGAGAGAGAGAGAGAGAGTTAACATGGCCAAATTGATACAATATCAGTCAATATCGAGTCAATTCATATCAGCGATATCGGCACAAAACAATATGACCGTATTTTTTTTCTCGAATCATATCAGTAAGCCCCAAAATCCGACATATTGGTTGATATTTAGATTCTTAGAACTATGATAACCACATATAAAGGTATTTATGCAACATCCAACTAGCTTAGGGAAACACTAATTTTAGGCTTTTCATTTAATGAATTGATTAGTTTTTTCTTTTACCTACCTTTCCAATAAACAATGCATGTACAAACCTTCTTAGTCTAACTTATGATTTTAGACTATCTCAATTAATATAGGCTAGACTCACTTGGTGATCTTTCTTTTAGAAAGTTCCCCACAAAGCATAAAAAGCTCACTCAGTGATTAAGATGTTTTACGTAGATCTATTACATAAAATGCCAAAAATTGGGGTGTGCATTTAAAGAAGATCATGCATTGCATTAGGTTCACATGTGGAAGTGGTTGAAAAAGGATTACCCTAATTAATATACCCACCTTTCTAGCAGAAAGCGCTAACATAACTTAAGTCTATTAAAATTAAAAAAGTTTCATCCCTAGTCTTATATTTCCAGTTAACCTCAAGTTCACAAGGAAAACAGCAAAGCCCACAACTTTTGCACGTGCATTATAAATGTCAATGAAAGCCCACAGTCTTGCATATGCATTACAAATGTCAACGCTATGTAATTAATTTAAACTAAGAAGGGAAAAGTTGAATGCGCTTCTCATAAAGGGAAAGGGAATGTTTTCATGTGGCCTTTCACTTTTATCATGCTTGAGAGATCAATGCAATTCCCTTGAGCAAATTTATCATCTTTATCCTTCTTCAAAGCTCTTTCTTAGTCTAGAAATTAAACTTTGTGGGTTGCTCCTTGGCTGGATGTGCTTAAAATGCACAAAAATGGTATTCCTAAATACCAGCTAATTACAAGGGCATACTATGCAATCTCTTGGCTTCCTAGGATGGGTATTGGCATCGAATTCAGGGAGTTGACACAACTAACAACCAATATTAAAATTTGGTAAAAATTTCCCTCTTAATATACAATTTCTACATGGCTAACCCTACTTTTCCATAGGAGAAAGTGTAGAAGTTGTTGTTGATGATAACAATAGGACCATCATCAATAAGCCATAATTGACTAGAGTTCTGCACAAAATTATCATGTGTTCTAAGTATTTTCAAATTTCCTCATTAATTTACTGAGAAAGTGTGACATATGATAATGTTCCATTAACTTTAGCAACTTTTATCATGAGGTCTTTAAGTAACATCCTTAGGGACATAAATGTAGGCTTGAACTTGTCCAAACCAATTAGCATCAACCAATGTTCCTACCAAACCAATCCACACAATATTAATAAGCATGCAATCAGATTTACAACAGGACTACTAATCAAACCAGAAGCATAAAACTAACATAAAAAGGAATTCTACTCTCGGAAATGACATAAAGGGTAATTTACTACGTAACTATACTAAAGATATCAATAGTAGAAAGCAAGCTTCTCTATGTGTGGTATGGCTTCCTTGTTAAAAATACAAGGTCGTTAAAGCTCCTCTATCAGTGTTAAACCTCTCATTTGTCCAACATTCAGATAAAGAAAGAAACTTGATCACAACCTCTTCAAACCAGAGTCATCAAATAAAGAGCACATAGCTCAAAGTGCCATGGACCTTTTTCATTTGTCCAACATTCAGATAAAGAAGGAAACTTGAACACCACCTCTCCAAACTAGAGTCCATATCAAATAAAAGCAAATGGTTCAAAGTGACTTGGACCTTTTCAGGTGATGAAACTGCTCAACATCATCAAACCATTGGATCATCATCTAAGAGTCAGGTTCAGATTATCTTCTACATTGGTATGAAGTTAGAGGTTGTTCCTATCAAGCATAAAATTGATTTATATGGTTTGGACATATGCAACAAGATAAGTGTGTCAACTGAGAAAAGTGATAAGATCTATTTAATGGGCCATGAGAATTAGAGATAGGCACAAATGAACTTGGATGGAGGCAATTAAAAACAACGTGATGGAAAAAGTTGGGCGCTGACGGCATACCCATTGTCTAATTGCTTAGGCATGAGACGTGCTTCTTAGCATCGCACAAACCCGTTCTCCCATTTTTCAAAAAGATAAAAGGAAATTGGGGTTTTTAGAGCTTACAATGCATGTTCGTGCCTTCATTGACGCCCAATGGTCTTGGCGCCCCTTCCCCACAAAAATAGTTATTTCCTCAACACTGTTTTGATTATGCTCCATGTAGAGAGTGTACATTTAAGCACCTAATTACGATGCTTAACCCTTCTCTCCCGTTTCTATTTCTGAACTACGCCTAATTATGACATTAAATGCTTAAACCCCATGTCCTGAGTGCGTCTCCACTTAGACAAGCACCAAGATTGTTTTTTAAAGCATTGACTAAGAAGAATATGATAGTGGTTAGTTGATTTAGAGATGGCCCAAGAGGTGGAGGTGGCTCTTAATAGGGTAGAACGAAAAAATCATTCATGCAGCCGACCCCAAAAATTCAGGACAAGGGTTTTCATTATTGTTGAAGTAACAAAATGATTGACAAGTTCTTTGCCTCTGTTTGAACACCATGGTTGAAAACTAGATATGATAGAAATATTATAATACACCATGAGAAAGGGATGAGTACACTGGACTTAACTTGGTGGCTTTGCCACCTCAACCCCAACAACCCCCACTGCTACACAAATACAATGCCCAACCCGCTCAAAAAAAAGGTAAAGAAATAAAAGGAAAAAAATTAAAAGCAAAGGAGGAAAAATAAATAATGGGAAGGCCTCTTTTATGGTTGGAATCTGATTTTAATATGATAGAAGTTGGAGCATCATGGACAAGTAACATAACAATTACTAAAGCAGATAAGGACATGCGGATCATGGTTCAAAGTCGCGGTCTCAGTCGCCAACTCGGCAGGCACTGAGACAGATCGGTCACTGCGACTCAGATCGGTCTGGGCGATACGCGCAAAAACGCTACATAGAACGCTCAAAAATTCTAAAAAATCACGAAAAATCGTAAAAAATGTATCCATCAAAATTCATGTATCACATGTCTAAATGAAATTTGTTTTGAGTAATTAGAGAAATATGATGGTTTGGGGGAAATTTAGAAATATGAAAAATCTAAGGGATAAATATGAAAAATCCAAAACAAAAAAATAAAAAAAAAGATAAAGGGGAGAGAGATCAGGGTCGGAGAGAGATCGGATGCCCTCTCAGCTGAACCTGATCTCCCTCACCCTCTCCCTCACCCTCTCACTCAGCCTCTCCCTCTCAATCACTTTGTCCCTCTCCCCCTCACTCACCCTCTCTCCTCTGTCTCTCCACTCTCCCTCTCCCCCTCTCCTTCTCATCGGGATAGAGAGGGGGAGAGGGGGAGGAAGAGAGACAGAGGGGGAAGGGGAGAGACAGAGCAAGACAGAGAGACAGGGGAGGAAAAGAGACAGAGAAGATAAGAGAGACAAAGGAGAGAGGGTGTCGTAGATGGAGCGGGCAGCGACAACGAGAAGGTAAGCGGGCGGCGACGGCGGACGAGAAGGCAGGGGATGACGACGGGCAGACGGGTGGGGGCGGGTGGGGGGCGAGCCCTAGATCAGGTATGTCTACATTTTTTTAACCAAACTCAGCTAAGACTCAGCCTCGAATCGGCCGAGTCACTCCAAGTCGGACCATGACTCGACCGATTCGGCCGAGTTGACTCTGAGTCTTGGCCGAATTGGTTAATTTTGAGCTAGCTCCCTCGAACCGGGTCTCAGACTCGTCCTAGCACCCTCGAGATAGATACAACTCGACTAAGTTGTATCCGACTCAGCCGAGTCTTCGAACGCTGATGTGGAGTCAAACTGCCTTCAAGTGAGAAAATTAGGAGTTTAATTTTATGAGTCAAGCAAATGAGAAAATGTGGATCTAGTGTGAAATAAGGAAATCAGGTTTCTAATTTGATGGGACTTAACTATTTGATAAAGGAGTTACATATGAACACCAATGAGGAATTATAACAACAGCAATGAAGCCTTTTATCTCATTTTGGGTCAACAGCGTGAGTTCTTTTCTTCCATTCAGCTCTATCAAGGTCATATCTTCAGTACTTGAACTAAAATTAACATATCCTTCTTAACTGCCAACATGCAAGCTTATTTACGCCTTCCTCTAGTCCTCATTGCCCCATTAACCATAATCCTACAACTTTTCAAATAGGTGCATTTATTGGCCTGCATTGCTCGTGCCCAAACCATCAACTCATTCTCCATCATTTTATCCTCAATAGGAGCAACCTCTATAACTTCTTAAGGATGGAGAAATTAAGGGGGGAAATGTTTAAACTTTAATTATGTTAGAGATAGTACCTTTATATTTGCTTCCATGTGGAGGATAACATATGGATGGAAAGTAGACTAGTGCACATTTACTCTTAATTGTTCTCATTGCTTACACAAGGTCCATATGAACTAGTCAAGGAAGATTGTACTCCATAGGCATTTTGGCATAGAGGGACAAAAGGGTGCCACGTCAGTTATTCTTTTCCCTTTTCCCATCGAAGAAAATAACCAATTTGAAGGGGGACAATTTTGACATCACCCGTACCTTTTAACATTATCAATATTCCCTTTTAATTTTTGCCAAAGGGGAATTTTATTTAAAAACTTGTTGAGTAGGTCTTAATAAATGATTGCATTGTCTACATCCAACAGCAGACTGTACTGGAGTGGAGGTTGACTCATCCAATCAATTTTATGTTCTTTAAGGGGAAGACAACTCAACTCAAAACATGCATCTAATACAAGAAATGATCACAAGGAAATGAATCCATGACTAACTTAACTTAATCCAAGCAAACAACAGGATTATACATCAATTCGCACACAATCACAGCATTCAAAACAATAACAATAGTAATTAAAGAAAGAACCAAATATTGAATACGAGCAGAAGATCAATTACTCACATCCTTAGAGCCTGAGATTCCCGGCTTTGAAAGAAGCTTGGAAAGCCCCATTTTTCCAACCATGATTTTTTGCGGAGCAGGTGGCCTCTCAAATGCCCCAACATCCCCATACCGATCCCCAAACCGAGGCGCCGGTCTCTCATCCATTCTAAAGTCCCAGTACCGACACATCCCAAGAGACGGCGGTCTCTCGTCCTCTCGAATCTCCGGACACGGCGGCACAATGCCAGAAACTAACCTCTCTCCAGCTCCAAGTCTACCGCTAGCCTCCATCTCTAATTGCAAGAATCTCTCTTCTTCAAGTCTTTCTTCCAATCGCCTCTCAAGCTCCAATTCCCTCCTGATCTCCTCCTCCAGCATTCTTCTGTGAGCGAATTCTCTGGCGATGAGCTCCTCTCTGATCTGCTCCTTCCGGAGCTCCTCTAACAGGGCGTCGGCCCTCGACATACTCGGCCGAATGAGGGCGGAGCTCCCAATGGCGAGTCCAGCTAAGAATCAAGAAACAGACAAGGATCTTAGAACCAAGAAGTTGGAATTCAGAAAGAGATGAAGAAAAAGAGGGGTTTTTTTTTTCCACTGTAAACCTTTGAGAGCCTGCTCAGCGAAGTAGCGATTGGAGGATGAGGAGGAAGAGGGGCCTCCTTCTTCGCCTGCTCGGTATCTGAACTCCATTGGAGGGGAGAGATTGTTAGGGTTTGAGTTAGGGTTAAAAGGGCGGATTCAACGAAGAAGACGAGACACTAAAAACCCTAAACCATGTGGAGAGAGAGAGAGAGAGAGAGAGAGAGAGCGAGCTTGGATTTTAGGGAGAGAATAACAATGCGAGGGAGCAGCGTAAAAATGGAAAGGACAAGGAAAACTCTGTAATTGCGCTAATTAGGAAGGGGGGAAATGGCGAACAGACATGGCGGTTTTTTTTTTTACAAATAATAAAAAGAGCAGCTTTTGGGAATGAGCGCAGGGGGCAACTGCTGTGTCCGTTTGTCTTTTCCATAAGGGGGCCCCTCGAACCCCGGGACAACCAGATGCGGATCGCGCTCGCTTTGACTGCTAGGACCGATTTTTCTTTTTTTTTTTTTTTCCCTTTTTCTTTCTCTTTTCCTTTTCCGTGGTGACCGTGGTGAGAGAGAAAAAGAGTTGCAGGACAAAATTTATTGATGGAATAAAAGTAACACAATACTAACATATATTCATCTCTCAAGCAATTGTAGATAATAACTCTAGTAGAGTAATTTTAATTGACTGAAATTTTCACCATTCTAAAATGTAGACGACAATCAAGAGAACCAAAACTTTAGGTTAAAAAAAAGAGACAATTTTTTGAATAATTTTTTTTAAAATTTAATTTTAAAAACAGAATTTCCTCAAATTTATTTTCAAAAACCGAACTCTGATAGGTCATGTAGGCACTGATTCGTTTCGTTCCGCCAGCGTAGTGGTCATCGGCCACTGTTGAGTTGCGAATTTTGTTTGGGGTTGTCAATCCCGGACCAAGTAACTTTCTTTTGAGCTCTTTCTTCTTGGTCCGGGGTTGGCAATCCCGGACCAAGAATGAAGTCCAATTTTTTAGGTTTTACTCTTGGTTTGGGGTTGCCAAACCCGTGTTGACACTCCAAAAAGACAAACTCCAAGGCAGCTCCGCAACCAGTCCGAACGATGTCAAACTTGTCGATACTTCTAAAAGACAAGTCGCAGACAAACTGAAAACATGTTCCTCCCTGATGGACAAACCAATGACTTGGACTTCACTGATCTAGTGAAGCAAACAGTGAACCAAGCATTTGCCTTCTGAAGAAGCCCAAGAGATTAAACATTTAGCTTCGCAGCAAGCTCAGAGTAGCTTGTTGTGGGCTCATTCTTAACTTCGTTTTTGAAACTAACTGGAGTTCTATCAAAGAGCTATCTTTTTAGCTTCCATGAAACTTAGCTTCGCTGTGAGCTCAATTCTTAGCTTCGCGTGAAGCTTAGCTCCGCTGCGGGCTTTTCTGGTCATTTTTGACCATTTAAAAATCTCAGCACGAGATTAATGTGATAAATATCACTTTGGGCAGTTAATTGCTATAATCTTTTTATTCTTAATTGGTTGGAGAGGATCCAGGAAGATCTCTTAATCAGTTGGAGATCAAGGAAAATCCCTCAATCAGTTACAGAAAATCAAGGGATTGTTGTAACAACCATGAGCCAGCTGGCTGATTAGCTTCGCCAGCGTACGCTAGCTTCGCAGAAACTGCATTTAGCTTCGCAGCAAAGCTAAATTGCTAAATTTCAGGGAAGCAATTACACCCCATCAAGCCTATAAATAGCCCACTGCTAGACAAGCTGAAAAAAGAGGCTGAAAAATCTGGGCTGGCAAGGGCTTCATTTTTTGGTTTGGACTTTTGGAGGTTGAAAGCTTTCAAGTTTATTTAGAGAACTTTACTTCTCTTTTAGGGTGCTAATGTCCTAACAATCTTTCTTTCTCAAAGAATTTCTGAAACCAGGCAAAAAGGAAATCCTTAGGTAGAAAACTCGAAGACTCGATCACTCACATCGTCAACGGAACAACTGAAATTACCTAGAGGGGGTGATAGGTGACTAGCTAATCTAATGATGAATTAATGCGGAATTAAAACTATTTATGCAAACTAAAATTCTTAAGCTAAACACACCAAGTATAACACAAAAGTATAGCCGGATTCCCCGTAAAGGGCTCTAGACTATCTCCTCAAGATTCCTCTAGATAAGAGTTGAGGTGTCGCTATGACTCTCTTGATTGAATACAAGTGTGAGCAAACAATCCCAAAGCATATAACAATATAGGCACAAGTATATCAAGCAAGTAAAGATAAAAGCAATATAAGCATGCAAGAAATAAACACAAGTGAGAGATAGAGAGAGCAATCGCAAATACGGGAGAATTGTTTCGAGGTTCGAGCACCCTTACTCTACGTCCCCGCCTTCAATACTACGAAGGATTTTCACTATAAACCGATCCCACCGGATCACTCGGTGCCGCAACACCTACAACGAGTTCACACTAGAACTCCTTGGACTCACTAGTCCCTCTCTTGTTCCTGCAAGAACTACACACCGCAAGCACACTAGCTTGCCGAGGCCGCACCTCTTCACCGAGCTCCCACAAGAACTCGAAACAACGCGAACCCGCAAGTCCACCTCCTCAAATACAAGAATGAACACTTGGTGATCTAAACACTTTGTTCACCTAAAACAACTCTCACAACAACTCTCCTATAAGATTGATATAGCAATGGAAAGCTCAAGTATGTGTGAGAAAAAACTAGGATTGAATTGTAGTGAAAAACTCAAGAAATTACTTTTGAACAGCTCTTGATAAACTCTCCTTGATTTGGAAATATTGGCTCTAAAACATGTGGAGAAAATCATTGATATAGGTAGGAAAAACTAGCCCAAAAACTCTCTTGAAATCTTGTAGAAAACAGACCAAGGGAACCCCAATATATAGGCCTCTAAAATCTAGCCGTTGGGATCCAAATCAGCAATCTGGACTGCTGGTGGTCGACCGCCAACGGTCAGATTTCTGACCGTTGTGCCAGCGGTCGACCGGCCAGTCGACCGTTGCCTGGCAAATGACCCAGCGGTCGACCGGGCCATTTCCAGAGAGCAGAGGCTCTCTGGCGGCCGACCGGCCTTTGGCTGTGCACGTATGTGCACATCAGTCGACAGACTTATGACTCGGTCAACCGGCAGAAGGCCAGTCCAGCTATTTTCAGGGATAAAAACATGTCATTTTACCTTCAATAAAATCTCATAAATTCATTAAAAATCTACCAAAATAAGTTCAGTAATATACCTTGATATACAAACATGTTTGAGTAAAAATCAAAACATGTTACAAACATTTTGAACTATTCTTGTAATATGAAAGTTTTGCCTTAAACAAAAATCTGTATTTTTCTAAAATGATTTTTCTGAATTGAAAATTGATTTTTTTAAAACTCCTCTACATATAAAAACAAGATATTCTAAACACTTTTAAACCTTAGTGTGTATGAATATGATCCACTATACATATATGATGAAAAATCTATGTTTTTGTCATTAAGCTCTAAATTAAGTTTTGATAAAACTCATGTATAAAAAAAATCAAACTGGTATTTTTTCAAAACGAAAACTCTATAATGAAAACACATAAAATCTTGTGTGTGAGTGTATATGAACTTGAGCAATCCACTAACTAATCTATCCTTTACATTTTATCTAAAAATAAAATCTTAATACTTACAAACAAACCTAAACACAAGTCTTCTCTTGAAAAATCTTCACTTGAGAAACTTTTTCTCCTTCTTGACTTGGTCCAAACCTTGATCCAATGAGCTAGACTCCTCTTGAGTACTTGATGTGGTCTTGATGCACAAGCTCTTGAATCAACACGTGTTGGCTCCAAAACTTGACTTTAAATCCTTTGTTGAAGCTAAACACCTACTAAGATCTTGATCACATATCTGAGACTAATTAAACACAAGATCATTAGTATTATAACTACATGAGTTAATCATTATCAAAACTAGAGCGATAGGCCTTTGGGCCAACAATCTCCCCCTTTTTGATGATGACAGAACTCATGGAGTTATATATGCATGGATTAAAGTCAAGCTTCATAGAAGCTCCCCGTTAACTCATACATAACGATAAACAAATAGATATTGCAATGAAGTGCATAAAACTAAACAATATATATACATAAACAAGGTGAGAGAAACATGCATAAATCAAAAGTTCTTTTCCCAAAAAAAACCTTCTCTCCCTTTTTGGATAAACTTTCAAAATCATTCTCCCTCTTTTTTTATAAACATAAATTAAAAATTCAAATATGCATATATAAACTCTATAAACTCAAAATCATTCTCTCCCTTTTTTGTCAATCATCAACAAAAGGGTGAAAAATAAATCATCAATAAGGATATATATGCGATATACATTTATGAAGAGGAAGACGCTAAGTTAGCTTCTCTGCATACATGCATTACATGAAGAAGAGATGACAAAAACCTTAACTCACATAAAACATAATATATAATGCATAAGTGGAGATGTGAAGCTCCCCCTACACATGTGTGTCATATAAAGAAGAGATGTCAAACTCCTCAATATAAGATACACTCAACATAAATCTATATATATAGAAGAGATGTTAAGCTCCCCTTGCATATAGGCAATACATATCAAAATATTTTTAACACAAATTTTGATAATCTTAAAGCAACAAATCAAATTTTGAGATATCACAAGATTTAGATATCATTTGAAATTGGAAATTTGTGATACCATTTGAAATTGAGACATTTGTAATTTGATACCAATAAAAGTAAAGTATTTTATATTTTGATACCAATTGAAATACATGATAAATTTTGATACCAAAAAGGTAAAACATTTGTGATACAAATTGAAATTTAAACCCAATTGGAGATCGAAACATATTGATACCAATTGAAGTATATTGTAAATTTTGATATCAATAAAAATACCAATTGAAAATAATGCATAAGCTCATTAAAATACCAATTGAGATACCAATTGAATTCAAGATTTAAGTCAAGCTTAGCATAAGCATAATTTGTGCTTTAAACATGTAAATATATTTTAAATTATGCACAATCAAATCATATCTATGTATGAAAATGAAAATATTAATAGAAATTGATATTATTTGAAATTGAAGCATACATATATAGAAAACAAAATATGAGTATATAAAAAAATATCAATTGTGATACCAATTGAAAATATAATGAGAATCATGTATAACTCATAATTATCCACCCTAATCATGCACATGATAAAAGGATTTGCAAATAAGGCTCACAAGGCATGGTCGCTCATCCATCCGCCCTTCGGTTGGTAGGGATTTTCAAAAATAAGAGTTCGAAAATATTTATATTGTGAAAACACTACCAAATGAAGAATAAATAACTAGTTAAAGTAATTTTTGAAAAACTAGTTAAAAATCCTTCAAACATGAAAGCAAATTATATATATCTCATGAAGCAGACCAAATACACAAGAGTTGATACTCAAAATCTATAAAGCTAAAAAATTCTCATGAAAACAATGTCATGAGTAAACAAGTGAAGTGCGAGTGCACAAGAATCATGTAATTAGTATTTTCATGAAAATAATTAATATGGCTCAAAACAAACATGAATATATTTTTATCAAACAAATATGAAAATTATAAAAATTTATTTTTCATTTAAGAACAAACTTCAAGGTATATGTATGATTTATCAAAACTAACAATATATATACATATCGTAAACATAAAAAGAGTCCATAATAGTATTTGCATGAAGATAAGTGACTCAAGAGTATACATGTATATTTATTAGTTTTGAACAAAAATTGCATATACATGAAACAAAACATGCACAAGGATAGGTAAAACAAGTGTAAATGAGGAAATCATCAAAACTAGATTATACACGTACATGTAATGAGTACAAATGAGCAATAAAGTACAAATATATAGGAATCAAATGTTGCTCACTACTTGCACAAGTATATACTCAAGTTTTAACAAAACTACATCTAAATAAGTATTCACCTTATGAAATACAAACATGATTATTTTAACAAAAACTAAAACATGCTAAAAATTATCAAATATAAAGTATGTAAATTAAAATAAGAGTTTAGAGATAGTTACCAAAAATCATAAACACTATACTCTAAGTCACCAAACATAGTGGTCTTCCCACCAAAGCTATCTTGATAGTGATGCATCAATTTGTAGTGTTCATTTGACCCCATGCATCCACCACCAAGGCACCAATTTTCTTACGTCATGTGAGAACCCACACCTACATCAAACATAAGAGGTGGAGACTTTGGTACCCATTTTCTTTTAGTCCACGAGGGTTAGTCTTATTCGGAACCCAAATATTTTTATTTGCAAAATTTAAAGAATTTACTCTATCATAATAAAATTTTACTAAATGGCCTTTGCGGCCGCAATGTGTACACTTGTACACTTTAGTATGCACATGAGAATAAGTATGATCATGATGCGCAAAGTGTGCATATGTGTACCGTGGGTGATGTGCATGAACATGCGGAGCTTATTTCCTTTGAAATAAGGTTTCCAATTTAGAATGATTAAATGCACAATTGCTCAAAGTTGAGCTCAAACAATTTATTCTATTTTTCAAAAATTTAACCTCATTTTGATCAATAGTGACATGAAAAGCATGGTGAGAATGAGAATCAACATTCTTTTTCTTTTAGAAACATTTTCCTTTTCTTTTTCAACAATTTTTCTTTTCAAGAGTTATTTTCATTTAAAGCAATCTCTTTTTCTTTTTTCAACAATTTTTCTTTTCAAAGAGTTATTTTCATTTAAAGCAATCTCTTTTTTTTCACCAAATTAATTTTATTTTTCAAGGAAGTATTTTCTTCACAAAGATCATTCAATTTAGAAGTCAAGGAATATTATCCTTTTTCAACATATCATTTTCTTTCAAAATACATTCCAATTTATTTGAAAGGAGTCTTTTTCTTTTTAACATGGAATCAAATTTATTTTTCAATTTCTTATTATCTTTTTTAAGCAATTCATATTTTTTAAGAAGTTGTTGACAAAAAGATTCAAGTTCATCATAGACATGTCAAGATCTTCTTCTAACTCGGATTCAGAATTTATCTCAAGGGGGTTATCCCCTTGGACCATGTAGCACAAGTTGGAAGCATCACTTCCATCATCCGAGTTGCTCCATGCATAGTATTGTTCTTATTCGCTAAGGGGGACTATAGTATTCCAAACTACAAAAACCGAATCAAAATTAGCAACCCTAGATATATATTCATCATTTAGGGTACTCTTTAATACATGGATGGCTTTAGCATTAGCCTCTAGATGTTTGCCATTTAAATAATAAGAGTCTTTAATAGTGACAAAATAAATATGAATCCCTAAGGCTTTGAGGTGCATAGACATCTTAACTTTTCAAGTTTGGATGTTAAGAATGTCAAACATGGGAGTGTAAGTTCACCTAGAGGGGGGTGAATAGGTGATGGCTAATGTAATGGTCACTTAATGCCAAATAATACGGAAGCTAAAAACAATTATGACCAAATAAAACTTTTACACTAAACACTACGTATAACACAAGAGTGTTGTCGAATTCCCCGTGAAGGGCTCTGGACAAACTCCTCTAGATTCCCCTTGAATGGGTTGAGGTGCCGCGTTGGCTCTCTTGGTTAAATACAAGTGTTAGCAAACAATCCCAAGCAAGTATATCAATTAAGCACAATGAGTATCTAGCATGTAAAAATAAAGACAAGTAATAGCATGCAAGAAGAGACAAAGAGAGAGAGAGAGAGAGCAATCGCAAACACAAGGAATTTGTTTCGAGGCTCGAGCACACTTGCTCTACATCCCCGCCTTCGACACACGAAGGATTTCCACTATGCACGATCCCAATGGATCTCTCCTTGGTGCCGCAACACCTACAATCCCTCAGACTCCCTAGTCCCGTACACACGCAAGCCCCACAAGCTTGCCGAGGTCGCACCTCAAACCAAGAGTTCACAACCGAACTCTAAATCACTACGAGCACACTTGCCCGTTTCCTTAAAGAACAAGAAAAGATCTCTTGGTGATCTAAACACTTTGATCACTAATAAAACTCTCACTACAACACTCCTATAGAATGAATAATCAATGGATGCTCAAGTGTTTGTGTGAGAAAAACAAGGAAGAGAATGGTGGAGGAAAAACTCAAAGAATCACTTTAAACACTCTTGATAAAATCTTCCCTTTTGATTGGAAGTATTAGCTCTCAATTTAGTAGAGAAAACTCTTTTAATGGAGTGGGAAAAACTGGCTCAAAGTCCACTAGAAATCTTAATGAAAAACAATGCCCAAACCCCAAATTTATAGAGTCTGGAAAAACTAGCCGTTGGGGTTCTGTCAGACCTGTCGGTCGACCGTCCGGTCGGCCGGCAACGGTTAAAAATCTGACCGTTGGAGCCTCCGGTCGACCGTCCGGTCGACCGAAAAGAACAGAGAGCACTGCTCTCAGTTCCGATCGACTAGGTGGGTCGACCGGCCATCTGCCAGGTCAAGGCGTGCACGTCGTGCACGTCGGTCGACCGAGCCGGTCGACAGACTTCAGTCCTAGTCAACTTGGTAGGTCGACTAGTCAACTTGGCTGAAGCCTGGAACAGAAAATCTGGGATTAAAACTTGGTCTTTTGGCTTACATAAAATCCCATAAAATACATAAAAATCTACAAAAATAGTTTTATCAATATACTTTGATAAACAAACATGCTTGCACAAAATCAAAGCATGTTATAAAAGATTTGGACTATTTTTGTAAGTTGGAAATATTAGCTTAATTGAAAACTAGTATTTTTCCAAAACTTGTTTTCCAAACTTCTTCATGATACAAAAACAAGATATTTTGAATTCATTAAAGCATAGTGTGTATGGATATGATCCACTACACAATTAAGATGAAATATCTATGTTTGGCATTAAGCTCTATATATGATTTTAGATAAAAGACATGCATATAAGAAATTCCAAAAACCAAAAAGTATTTTTCCAAAATGAAAGTCTTTTCTAAAGCTGAAAATTCTTTTATGAAAAGATAACTAAATCAAGAGTGTGTGTGATATATACTTGAGCAATCCACCAACTATTCTATCCTTTACATTTTATCAAAAATAAAAATCTTATACCTAGACACAAATCTTGATCTTGAAGTCTTCCCTTGAAGTCTTCTCATCATCTTGACTTGGTCCAAAAGCAATCCAACGAGCTCGACTCCTCTTGAGTACTTGATGTGGTCTTGATGCATAGGCTCGTGAATCAACCGGTGCTAGCTCCAAAACTTGTCTTAAAATCCTTTGTTGAAGCTCCACACCTACTAAGATCTTGATCATAAATCTGACACTAATTAAACACAAGATCATTAGTACTATAATTTCATGAGTTGATCATCATCAAAACTAGAGTGATGGGCCTTTGGGCCAACAATCTCCCCTTTTTGATGATGACAAAACTCATGAAGTTATATATGCATGGATTAAGGTAAAGCTTCAAAGAAGCTCCCCCTTAACTCATGCATAACACAAAATAATAAATATATGCACAATAAAGCTCACAAACATGTATGCAAATGAATGGAGATAAAACAAAATAAATCTTTTTCTCCTATTTGCAAAACAAAACATATATGCATAAACATAGATATTACTCAACATGCATATAAACCTCAAATTCTTCTCCCCCTTTTGTCAATCATCAACAAAGGGGTTAAAGTAAAACAAAATCATCAATTTTTTTTTTCTCCCCCTTTTTGTCCGAAAGAAAGAACCAAAGAAGGGGTAAATCAAATCAATCAAAAAAGGTTATATGCGATATACATTCATGAAGAGGAAGACGCTAAGTTAGCTTCCCTACACATATGTGAAATACACCTAGAGGGGGGGTGAATAGGTGTGATTGCTAATCTAATGATCTTTTTAAAACTTAGTATGATGAATGATGCAACGATCTCTCAAAACAAGACTAAGAGCCGAATACCCCGTGAGAAGTTCTGAACTCCTTCCTCCCAATTCCCCTTTAAATGGGTTAGAGGTGCGCAATGCAACCTTGTTGTATGAGATAATGATCGATCAAGGCAAGATATGATGGATGAATGGTGAGATGCACACAAGTATTACAAGCTTGAAATAAAAGCACAAATAAAGAAACAAGATCACAAGCAAGTAATTGAAGGCAATAAAGTGCAAGAGAATTTAAAGACAAAATTGACGCAAGGCAATCGCAAACACAAGAAGTTTGTTTCGAGGTTCGAGCCACCGCTCTACTCCCCGCCTTCACCTCCGTGAAGGGTTTCCACTATCCACCGAGGACGCCTTACAATGGTCTACCGAAGACCGGAGCACCGAGCTCTTACAATAACCTCTACCGAAGAGGTGTCTCCTCAAGAACAAGGATCACAAGAACAATAGTGATCTCCACAAGATCACAAAACTCTTTCCCAAACTCTTTTACAATCTCTCACTCTTTTACAACTTCTCTATAGTATGAGTAAAGGATTTTTGGCTCTATGAAGTGTAGTGAGAAAAACTTCAGTTGTAGAGTGATACTAGCAATCAAACACAACTGAAAAACTAGCTTAAAAGAATTGGAATTGGAAGCTTTGAAAACTATTTTTCTTCTTCTTTGAAAAACAATGAAAACTTGGGATTTTTTCTTGGTAAATAGTAAGGACCCATTCCCTCTATTTATAAGGAGAGAATAGGTTAAAAACAATTTCTTTACACCTAATTTGGCCTGAAAAAGGTCTCCAACAACTCTCAAAAAGTCTGTTAAAACAGAAAATAAAAACAGATTTCAGAATTACACCAAAGAGGAAAGAGCCGTTGGGCTCTTGCAGGCGTAGCGGTCGACCGGTCGGTCGACCGTTTGCCCTGTTGGCAAAGAGCCGTTAGACTCCGGTCGACCGCTCGGTCGACCGTTTCCTTCAAAGGAAACACAGTTTCCTTAAGGCGGTCGACCGCCCGGTCGACCCAAACAAACCGAGAGTGGACCTGCTTACAGTCGGTCGACCGGGGCCGTCGACCGACAGACGTGCACAAACGTGCACGTCCTGGCACTGGCGCCGGTCGACCGGGCGGTCGGCCGGTCAGCCTGAAATAGAGAAAATCAGTATTTTTCTGAGTTAGGAAAATTTTGTAAAATAGTTTTGGGTTTGAACAATCTTAAGTATCATGCTAGTAGGGGTATATGCACATGATCTAAACATGTTATTTATTTTGTAAAACTTAAGATCATGTAAATATCTACTAAGGCATGAGACAAAAATTAAAACATGAAAACTTAAAAACAAAACTTCACATTTTAGCAAAAACAAATTGTGTATGTGTATCCTAGAGCCAAATGTCCAATACTCAAACTTTAACATTCTATTCTTACAATGATTCTAAAGACTTCAAGTTCTTCAAGAGGGGCTTTCTCCATATGATCTTCAAACTTGCATCTTGAGCCCAAATTGAGTTGACTTGAGTCCAAAGCACCTTCCTTTAGGGAAGAACTCCTCTAGTTGAGATAGAATCCTGAAACAAACTTAAACAACAAACAATATTAGTACAAATAACTAATATGTTTTGTAATCATCAAAACACACTAAAAACGGGTGATTGTAACCTTAGGCCAACAATCTCCCCCTTTTGATGATGACAAAACATATAAGTTATTTTAAAAAATGGAAGAAGAGCTTGGAAAGCTCCCCCTCAAATAATGCTATGTAAAAAAAAATATCAATGAAGAGCTAAATACATAAGGCATTGAAAACACATAGTTTTGTCAAAAACTCAAATGCAAAACGGAAATGCATATCAAAAAACTCAAAATTCAAATGCATCAATGTATACATAATAAACAACCAACATAATCAAACAAACTCATACTATTTCTCCCCCTTTTTGTCATACATCAAAAAGGGTTATACAAACAAAATAGAAGAAATTTATCTTTAAGAATCCATAATGCAAACATTCAACTCACCACAAATAAATGAAAATCTAGCATAATCTAGAGTTTTAGTAAAAATATCGGCAAGTTGAAAATCGGTAGAATCATAATCAATATCAATATCACCTTTCTCATAATGATCTCCAAGAAAGTGATACCTAATGTCAATGTGTTTGGTTTTACTATGTTGATTTGCATTCTTTGTCATGTGAATAGTACTAGTATTATCACAAAATATTTTAACATGATCAAAGTGTAAATCATAGTCAAGGAGAGTATGTTTCATCCAAAGAACTTGTGCACAACAAGCTCCGGCTGCAACATACTCCGCCTCGGCGGTTGATAGGGCTACCGAATTTTGCTTTTTGGAAGATCAAGATACGAGACAATTACCTAGGAATTGACATGTTTCACTTGTGCTCTTCCTATCTACCCTACAACCCGCATAGTCGGCATCCGAAAAACTCTTCACATCAAATAGTCCGGTTTTAGGATACCACAAACCCATTTCAATAGTGCCCTTAAGGTATCTAATTATGCGTTTAACCGTAATTATGTGAGATTCTTTAGGACAAGATTGAAAACGTGCACAAAGACAAACGGAAAACATAATATCCGGCCTACTAGCAGTCAAATACAATAAACTACCTATCATGCTTCTATAAAGTTTAATGTCTACACTTTTACCTTGTTCATCCTTGTCAAGCTTGGTAGTTGTTGCCATGGGAGTTTTGCTTACTTTAGATCCTTCAAGCCCGAACCTTTTGATTAATTCCTTTGTGTACTTGGCTTGATTGATGAAGATCCCATCCTTCCTTTGCTTGATTTGGAGTCCAAGGAAATAGTTGAGCTCCCCCATCATAGACATTTCAAATTCATCCTTCATGCATGATTCAAAAGCTTGGAAAGAGATTCATTAGTAGAACCAAAAATAATATCATCAACATATATTTGCACAATGAGAATATCATTTTTAACATGTTTTGTAAACAATGTGGTGTCAATTTTACCTTTCTTAAAACCATTTGAAATCAAAAATGAAGAAAGTCTTTCATACCAAGCCCTAGGGGCTTGTTTTAAACCATAAAGAGCTTTATCTAATTTAAATACAAAATCCGGATGTGTAGGATCAACAAACCCGGGGGGTTGTTCAACATACACCTCCTCTTCAATAAAACCATTTAGAAAAGCACTTTTAACATCCATTTGAAACAATTTAAAATCTTTATATGAGGCAAATGCTAGTGTCATCCGTATGGCTTCAAGCCGTGCTACGGGTGCAAAGGTTTCTTCAAAATCGATTCCTTCGATTTGAGTGTAACCTTGGGCAACTAACCTAGCTTTATTCCTAACAACGTTACCCGATTCATCCAACTTGTTCTTAAAGATCCACTTAGTACCAATTGTTGGTCTATCGTGGGGCCTAGGAACAAGGTACCAAACTTGGTTGCGCTCAAATTGATTGAGTTCCTCTTGCATGGCTAGCAACCAATATGAATCGGCCTCGGCTTCGAGGACGTTCTTGGGTTCAACATGAGAAATAAATGCATAATGGCCACAATAGTCATGAAGTTTAGAGCGAGTGGTTACCCCTTTTGATACTTCACATATGACGAGGTCCTTGGGATGATGAGGATTGTATCTTCAACCCTTTGAAAGTTGTTGAGTAGGCTCCACTTCATTTGTTTGATTTTCATTTCCTTGAGCCTCTTCTACTTTAGCTTCACTTCCTTCATCATCCTTTGGCTTGTCTCCCATAGTAGTAGTATCCTCCAAGGTCACTTTCTCCAAGCCTTCATCCAAAGCATCTATTTCTACAACATTCTTAACAAACAAGTTAGATTCTTCAAACTTAACATGTATAGATTCCTCAATAGTCAAGGATGATTTATTGAAGATTCTATAAGCCTTACTTGTATTAGAATACCCAACAAAAATTGTCTCATAAGCTTTAGCATCAAATTTTCCTAAATTATCTTTAGTATTTAAACAAAGCATTTGCATCCAAAAACTTTGAAATATGAAACATTTGGTTTTCTAGAAAAGTATATTTCAAAAGAAGTTTTTGAAGTATTTTTACACAAGAAAACACGATTTGATATATAGCATGATGTATTTACGGCCTCGGCCCACAAATAATGTGGTAGACCATATTCACTTAGCATTGTCCTAGCCATCTCTTGTAAGGTTCGATTTTTCCGTTCAACTACTCCATTTTGTTGTGGAGTTCTAGGACAAGAAAGTTCATGCTTAATTCCATGTTCTTCACAAAAGTGGTAAAGGGTTGGTTAATGAATTCACCTCCTCTATCACTTCTTATTCTTACAATAGAAGTTTCCTTTTCTTTTTCAACTCTTTTCTTAAAGGTTTGGAAATACGAAAATGCTTGATTTTTATGTTCAAGAAAGAAAACCCAAGTAAAACGAGAAAAGTCATCAACCAAAACAAATGCAAATCTATTCCCACTTAGACTTTTGGTTTGAGTAGGGCCAAATAAATCCATGTGGATCAACTCCAAAGGACGTGATGTCATGATATCCTTAATTGACTTGAAAGAAGACTTAGTTTGTTTCCCAAATTGACATGCGTCACAAACTCGGTCCTTTTCAAAATTCAAATAAGGAATACCTTTCACCATTTCCTTTGTGTTAAGCCTAGATATATGGTCAAAAGAAATATGGCCTAATCTTCTATGCCACAACCAAGAGTCATCATCGAGGGCCTTTAAACAAGTAATATTACAAGACATATTTAACATATCAATCATATAAACATTACTTTCACGAAAACCAGAAAATACACAAGCATTGGAAATTCTATCAATTACTTTGCAAGCTATATTATCAAAAACTACATCAAAACCTTTATCACATAATTGACTAACACTCAAGAGGTTATGCTTGAGGCCGTCAACTAAAACTACATTTTCAATTAAAGGGGATGTGCCGAGTTTTACATTACCAATGCCGATGATTTTACCCTTGGCATCATCTCCGAAGGTGACGGTGCCACCTTCATGGTATCTTGATAGGGTTGCAAAGTTGTTGATGTCACAAGTCATGTGCCTTGAGCAACCACTATCAAGATACCACAATCCTCTACGTCGTTGGGCTTTGGAAGGTACCTACATCATTTAACAAATTCGTTGATTTTGGTACCCAAACTTTCTTGGGTCCTTGGAAGTTAGTGTTTCGAACCCAAACATTATGATGAGATGCACTTAGTCTATCATAACAAAAATTAGCTAAGTGCCCTTTCCGCCCACAATGTGAACATGAGAACACTCTACCATACATGAATGCATGATGTGTGTGTGGAGTGTGAGCATGTGTGTGTGAAGTGTGAGCATGCCTTGGGGGTTTGCCACGATGTAAAGGTTGTGTGGTATGAACATGGGCATGAGCATGGTAAACATTTTTCTTAGGGGCTTGTTTCTTAGGAAACATAGCCTCTAACTTCTTTTTATCAAATTCACACTTTTTCAAAACAATTCCTAATGAGTCTATTCTTTCTTTAAGCATGGTAATTTCATTAGTGTCAACTTGTGGGGACTTGCCTTTACAAGAAATTTTATACTTGTCAAAATCTTTTTGAGTGGAAACAAGAGTGGAAAGTAATTCATCCTTTTCTTTAGAAAGAGTAAAAACTTGATGATTAAGAGATTCATTTTCCTTTTTCATTTTTAATACTTTTTCTTAAGAAAATCATAGTTATGTGATAATTCTACAAAGGCTTCTCCTAATTCATCAATGGAAAGTTCATCATTAGGAGAAGTGGAAGGGGTTACCTTGCTTGTGCTTTCATTTGCCATGAAGCACATGTTGGCGGTGTCAATTTCCTCCTCGGATTCGCTCTCGGAATCCCATGTTGCTTTCATTGCCTTCTTCTTGTAAGGCTTCTTGGATGTGGAGGGCTTCACCTTATCCGGACAATCCGCTACGATGTGTCCCAGTTTTTGACAATTGAAGCACACGATCTTTCTTTCTTCTTTGCCTCCTTGCCATCTCCTTCTTCCTTGAAATTTTGCCTTGTTGTACATCCTCCGGACGTTCTTCACAAGAAGTGAGAGCTCTTCGTCATCTTCTTCTTCATTATCTTCGTCGGAGTGGGTGGTTTGACTTTTGAAAGCTATAGTCTTCTTTTTGAAAGGAGCCATATCCTCCCTTGCTTTCCTCTCCATCTCATGGGTTTTGAGGTTCCCAATGAGACCTATGAGCTCCATCTCTTCTTTGTCATTGAGTTCCTTCAAGGTAGTTGCCTTTACTTCCCATGAAGGAGGAAGAGCCCGGATGATCTTTCTCACCTTTTGATCATTATCAATACCATCACCTAGAGAAGAAAGTCCATTAGTGATCTTAGTAAATTTTGTAACCATATCATCTATGGTTTCATGTTCTTGCATGCTAAAGTTCTCATATTGGGACCGAAGAAGGTCTATCTTAGCCCTCTTCACTTGTGAGGTCCCTTCATGTGTAACTAGTAAATGTGTCCAAATATTATATGCGGACTTGCAATGAATAACTCTAGCTATGTCATCATCATTAAGGGCTTGAAGGAGTGCATAATGAGCCCTAGCATTGGCATCAAATTCTTTGGTCTCTATTTCGGACCAAGTAGATTCATCACCGGGGGGTGCACTAAAGGGTTTGGTCACGACCTTTGCAACTCGACTACCTAGAGATTGCAAGAAAACGGTCATCTTAACCTTCCATATGGGAAAGTTAAGTCCATCAAACTTAGGGGGTGTCTTGATACCATCGGCCATTTTTACTATGTGAGTATGAATGAAATGATTAGCAATATTAGGATCTCTCTAAGGTTGTTAAGCCAAATCCTAGAGTCCAAGCTCTGATACCAATTGAAATACACCTAGAGGGGGGTGAATAGGTGTGATTGCTAATCTAATGATCTTTTTAAAACTTAGTATGATGAATGATGCAACGATCTCTCAAAACAAGACTAAGAGCCGAATACCCCGTGAGAGGTTCTGAACTCCTTCCTCCCAATTCCCCTTTAAATAGGTTAGAGGTGCGCAATGCAACCATGTTGTATGAGATAATGATCGATCAAGGCAAGATATGATGGATGAATGGTGAGATGCACACAAGTATTACAAGCTTGAAATAAAAGCACAAATAAAGAAACAAGATCACAAGCAAGTAATTGAAGGCAATAAAGTGCAAGAGAATTTAAAGACAAAATTGACGCAAGGCAATCGCAAACACAAGAAGTTTGTTTCGAGGTTCGAGCCACCGCTCTACTCCCCGCCTTCACCTCCGTGAAGGGTTTCCACTATCCACCGAGGACGCCTTACAATGGTCTACCGAAGACCGGAGCACCGAGCTCTTACAATAACCTCTACCGAAGAGGTGTCTCCTCAAGAATAAGGATCACAAGAACAATAGTGATCTCCACAAGATCACAAAACTCTTTCCCAAACTCTTTACAATCTCTCACTCTTTTACAACTTCTCTATAGTATGAGTAAAGGATTTTTGGCTCTATGAAGTGTAGTGAGAAAAACTTCAGTTGTAGAGTGATTTTAGCAATCAAACACAACTGAAAAACTAGCTTAAAAGAATTGGAATTGGAAGCTTTGAAAACTATTTTTCTTCTTCTTTGAAAAACAATGAAAACTTGGGATTTTTTCTTGGTAAATAGTAAGGACCCATTCCCCTCTATTTATAAGGAGAGAATAGGTTAAAAACAATTTCTTTACACCTAATTTGGCCTGAAAAAGGTCTCCAACAACTCTCAAAAAGTCTGTTAAAACAGAAAATAAAAACAGATTTCAGAATTGCACCAAAGAGGAAAGAGCCGTTGGGCTCTTGCAGGCGTAGCGGTCGACCGGTCGGTCGACCGTTTGCCCTGTTGGCAAAGAGCCGTTAGACTCCGGTCGACCGCTCGGTCGACCGTTTCCTTCAAAGGAAACACAGTTTCCTTAAGGCGGTCGACCGCCCGGTCGACCCAAACAAACCGAGAGTGGACCTGCTTACAGTCGGTCGACCGGGGCCGTCGACCGACAGACGTGCACAAACGTGCACGTCCTGGCACTGGCGCCGGTCGACCGGGCGGTCGGCCGGTCAGCCTGAAATAGAGAAAATCAGTATTTTTCTGAGTTAGGAAAATTTTGTAAAATAGTTTTGGGTTTGAACAATCTTAAGTATCATGCTAGTAGGGGTATATGCACATGATCTAAACATGTTATTTATTTTATAAAACTTAAGATCATGTAAATATCTACTAAGGCATGAGACAAAAATTAAAACATGAAAACTTAAAAACAAAACTTCACATTTTAGCAAAAACAAATTGTGTATGTGTATCCTAGAGCCAAATGTCCAATACTCAAACTTTAACATTTTATTCTTACAATGACTCTAAAGACTTCAAGTTCTTCAAGAGGGGCTTTCTCCATATGATCTTCAAACTTGCATCTTGAGCCCAAATTGAGTTGACTTGAGTCCAAAGCACCTTCCTTTAGGGAAGAACTCCTCTAGTTGAGATAGAATCCTGAAACAAACTTAAACAACAAATAATATTAGTACAAATAACTAATATGTTTTGTAATCATCAAAACACACTAAAAACGGGTGATTGTAACCTTGGGCCAACAATATGCATTACATTAAGAGAGGATAAGCCCCAATTCACATAACACATATTATGTAATGCATAAGAGGAGATGTGAAGCTCCCCCTTACACACGTGTATCACATAAAGAAGAGTTGTCAAGCTCCTTAATATACAATACACTCAACATGAATGTATATGTAGAAGAGATGTTAAGCTCTCCTTTCATATAGGCAATACAAATCAAAAATTTTGAATTTTTCTTATAAAACAAAATTTTGAATTTTCTCAATAAAACAAATCTTGAGAATTTTTCTTAAGATATTTATTTTCTTATCATAAACAACTTTGTGCTTTAAACATGTAAAACATTTTAACTCAAGCACAAATAACAAATCATATATATGTATGAAAAGAGTATACCAATAGAAATTGATACATACATATATGGGAAAACAAAATATGAGTATATACAAAAGAAGTTCATATTGATACCAATTGAAAATATCCAATGATACCAATAGAAAAGTAAGCTTAAGTGTATACATCATATAATCTACCACATGAAGAACTCGAACTAGTTAAAAAAATTTTTTTTTTAAAAAAAACTAGTACGGAATCCTTCAAATAAGGAATAAATCAAAAATGTTTTTCATGAAATATGTGTAAATCACATGGCACTAAAACACTCTAATATCCATAAAGTCCATATAAAACTCATGAAACCATACTCATGAGAAAATATTCAAAAGAATTGAGTGCACTAGTATTATGTGGAACATGGCATCATGAAAATGACAATAAAGCTCAATATTCCTTTAAATGAGACAATTTTCATAAATTTTAAAACATGAAAATCATCACAAATTTTTCATTCATTTTTTAAAAAAAATATATTTCAAGGTATATGTATGTTTTGACAACACAAGAAGTATACATACATATCCCTAAACACAATTGAGTCCATATATATAGATTTGCATGAAAGGCAAATGACTCAAGAGGTATACATGTATATCTTAAAGTTTGGCAAAATAAACATATACATGAAATGAAAGCACATGATCATAACACAAATCCAAAATGGGAATACAAGTTTAAAAAAGTAAGAATCATCAAAACTAGGCTATACTAGCACACCAAATAGGCACAAATAAGCAATCAAACTCAACCATATATAGATTTATTTGTGACCCATAATATGTACAAGTATAAATCCTAGTGTTGACAAAAACTATCATTTAAACTAATATTCAATTCATGAAGCATCAAATCTTGAGAATACAAAAGAATTTGTCCATAAAAATAGGATCATGTGTAAAACTTATAAACTATTTGAAGAATGAATAACTAGTATAAAATAGTTTTTGAACAACTAGTTAAAAATCCTTCAAATACATCAAATCATATGTTCTTTATAAAGCATAACTAAATACATAAAGATTTAATCACTCATGGTCTATAAAGCTCAAAATGATCATGAAACTAAGTCATGAATTAATAAATGAAGATGTGAGTGTTAAAAGATCATGTAAATAGCATTTTTATGAAAATAGTCATTTAAGCTTAAAAAGATCATAAGTCACCAAAACCTGAAAAATCATTTTTCATAAAACACTAATCTTCATGGTATATGTATGATTTATCCAAAGCTAACAATACACATACATATCCCAAACATAAAAGAGTCTATCAAATATATTTGCATGAAGGCAAGAGACTCACGGGTATACATGTATATTTATTAGATTTGAATTAGAAATACATATACATGAAGTAAAATCATAAAATTTGGCAAAGCATGTATAAATGAGAGAATCATCAAAACTAGTCTATACATGTGCATATAGTGGGTACAAATGAGCATGAAGTGCAAATATATATATATAAATCAAATGTAACTCACTATTAGTACATGTATAATACAAGTTTTGATAAAAACTACATCTAAGCATGTTATTACCACATGAAGCACAAAAACAAATGAAAAACATGAACATACTCAAAATATTATGAATAAACAAGTATGAACATAAATAAAATAGGAGTTTAGAGATTGTTACCAATTCCAAAGCTCCAACCATGGTGGTTGTCCCACCAATCTTTCTTGATAGCGATACATTCAAAGTGTGTCCATCAAGTCCATATGCATTCATTACCAAGGCACCAAATCTCTCACGTTTTGTGAGAGCCCTCACCTACATCAAATACATAAGGTGGGGATTTTGGTACCCATATTTTCTTGGGTCCTTTGGGGTTAGTCTTGTAAGGAACCCAAAATTTTTATTCTTAGCAAAATTAAAATGATCTAACCTATCATAACAAATTTTGCTAAATGGCCTTTGCGGTCACAATGTGTACATGTGTACACTTTAGTATGCTTATGTGTGTGTGTGTATGATCATGGTGTGCAACATAAGCAAAAGCATGATGTGAATGTGCATGAACATGTGGAGTTTGTTTCTTTGAAAACAAAGACTCCAACCTAAAATGATTAAAAGCACATGAGCTCAAGGTAGAGCTCAAACCATTCATTTATTTTTCAACTCTTTAATCTCATTAGTGGTGGCATGTAAAGCATGGTGAGATATAGAATCATTTTTCTTTTTCTTTTGAGAAACATTTTCTTTTTCTTTTTCACAAAAATTTCTTTTTAAGGAATTATTTTCTTGAAAAACAACTTCCTTTTGTTTTTCCACCAAAGAATTTCTATTTTTCAAAGTAGTATTCCCATCACATAAATCATTCAATTTGGAGAGCAAGAAAACATTTTCATTTTTCAAACAAATATTTTCTTTTTCTAAGCATGCAATGTTACTTCTAAATGAATCATGTTCTATGTGCATGCAATCAAGTTTCTTTTTCAAGTTTTTATTATTTTTCTTAATCATGTCATATTTCTCAAGAAGTAATTGATAAAATGAAGTGAGCTCATCATATGACATGTTATCATCTTCTACCTCAGATTCGGTAGTTACCTCAAGGGGGTTATCCCCTTGGACCATATAGCACAAGTTGGAGGTGTCGCTTCCAACGTCCGAATCGCTCCCGGCATAATATAGATCCTTTTCGGCAAGGGAGGTGATGATGTTCCAAACTACAAAAGTCGAATCAACATTAGAAACCCTAGATAAATATTCATCATTTAGGGTTGACTTTAAAGCATGAAGGGCTTTTGCATTAGCCTCAAAATTCTTGCTATTATTAACATATGAATCATTAGTGATAGCAAGATAAACATGAAATCCTAAGACCTTGAGGTACAAGGACATCTTAACCTTCCAAATGTGGATGTTAAGAATGTCAAAAGTGGGTGGTGACATGAAGTCCATGGTGTGTGTACAAAATATTGTGATTAGCCTAAAAATGAGGATCTTTAACTCTAGGTTGTAAGACCCAAATAAGAGTACCAAGCTCTGATACCAATTGTAAGTTCACCTAGAGGGGGGTGAATAGGTGATGGCTAATCTAATGGTCACTTAATGCCAAATAATACGGAAGCTAAAAACAATTATGACCAAATAAAACTTTTACACTAAACACTACGTATAACATAAGAGTGTTGCCGAATTCCCCGTGAAGGGCTCTGGACAAACTCCTCTAGATTCCCCTTGAATGGGTTGAGGTGCCGCGTTGGCTCTCTTGGTTAAATACAAGTGTTAGCAAATAATCCCAAGCAAGTATATCAATTAAGCACAATGAGTATCTAGCATGTAAAAATAAAGACAAGTAATAGCATGCAAGAAGAGACAAAGAGAGAGAGAGAGAGCAATCGCAAACACAAGGAATTTGTTTCGAGGTTTGAGCACACTTGCTCTACATCCCCGCCTTCGACACACGAAGGATTTCTACTATGCACGATCCCAATGGATCTCTCCTTGGTGCCGCAACACCTACAATCCCTCGGACTCCCTAGTCCCGTACACACGCAAGCCCCACAAGCTTGTCGAGGTCGCACCTCAAACCAAGAGTTCACAACCGAACTCTAAACCACTACGAGCACACTTGCCCGTTTCCTTAAAGAACAAGAAAAGATCTCTTGGTGATCTAAACACTTTGATCACCAATAAAACTCTCACTACAACACTCCTATAGAATGAATAATCAATGGATGCTCAAGTGTTTGTGTGAGAAAAACAAGGAAGAGAATGGTGGAGGAAAAACTCAAAGAATCACTTTAAACACTCTTGATAAAATCTTCCCTTTGATTGGAAGTTTTAGCTCTCAATTTAGTGGAGAAAACTCTTTTAATGGAGTGGGAAAAACTGGCTCAAAGTCCACTAGAAATCTTAATGAAAAACAATGCCCAAACCCTCAAATTTATAGAGTCTGAAAAAACTAGCCGTTGGGGTTCTGTCAGACCTGTCGGTCGACCGTCCGGTCGGCCGGCAACGGTCAAAAATCTGACCGTTGGAACCTCCGGTCGACCGTCCATTCGACCGAAAAGAACAGAGAGCACTGCTCTCAGTTCCGGTCGACTGGGTGGGTCGACCGGCCATCTGCCAGGTCAAGGCGTGCACGTCGTGAGCCAGTCGACCGACTTCAGCCCTAGTCGACTTGGTAGGTCGACTAGTCGACTTGGCTGAAGCCTGGAACAGAAAATCTAGGATTAAAACTTGGTCTTTTGGCTTACATAAAATCCCATAAAATACATAAAAATCTACAAAAATAGTTTTACTAATATACTTTGATAAAACAAACATGCTTGCACAAAATCAAGGCATGTTATAAAAGATTTGGACTATTTTTGTAAGTTGGAAATATTAGCTTAATTGAAAACTAGTATTTTTCCAAAACTTGTTTTCCAAACTTCTTCATGATACAAAAATAAATATTTTGAATTCATTAAAGCATAGTGTGTATGGATATGATCCACTACACAATTAAGATGAAATATCTATATTTTGGCATTAAGCTCTAAATATGGTTTTGGATAAAAGACATGCATATAAGAAATTCCAAAAACCAAAAAGTATTTTTCTAAAATGAAAGTCTTTTCTAAATCTGAAAATTCTTTTATGAAAAGATAACTAAATCAAGAGTGTGTGTGTGATATATACTTGAGCAATCCACCAACTATTTTATCCTTTACATTTTATCTAAAAATAAAAATCTTATACCTAGACACAAGTCTTGATCTTGAAGTCTTCCCTTGAAGTCTTCTCATCATCTTGACTTGATCCAAAAGCAATCCAACGAGCTCGACTCCTCTTGAGTACTTGATGTGGTCTTGATGCATAGGCTCGTGAATCAACCGGTGCTAGCTCCAAAACTTGTCTTAAAATCCTTTGTTGAAGCTCCACACCTACTAAGATCTTGATCATAAATCTGACACTAATTAAACATAAGATCATTAGTACTATAACTTCATGAATTGATCATCATCAAAACTAGAGTGATGGGCCTTTGGGCCAACAGGGAGGTGACATGAAATCCATGTGTGTGTATAAATATTGTGATTAGCTATAAATGAGGATCTTTAACTCAAGGTGTTAGACCCAAATCAAGAGCACCAAGCTCTGATACCAATTGAAATCGCCTAGAGGGGGGTGAATAGGTGACTATCTAATCTAATGATGAATTAATACAGAATTTAAACTATTTTTGTAAACTAAAATTCTTAAGCTAAACACACCAAGTATAATACAAGAGTATAGACGGATTCCCCGTAAAGGGCTCTGAACTATCTCCTCAAGATTCCTCTAGATAAGAGTTGAGGTGCCGCTATGGCTCTCTTGATTGAATACAAATGTGAGCAAACAATCCCCAAACATATAACAATATAGGCACAAGTATATCAAACAAGTAAAGATAAAAGCAATATAAGCATGCAAGAAATAAACACAAGTGAGAGATAGAGAGAGCAATCACAAATATGGGAGAATTGTTTCGAGGTTCGAGCACCCTTGTTGTACGTCCCCGCCTTCAACACTATGAAGGATTTTCACTATAAACCGATCCCACCGGATCACTCGGTGCCGCAACACCTACAACGAGTTCACACTAGAACTCTTTGGACTCACTAGCCCCTCTCTTGTTCCCGCAAGAACTACACACCGCAAGCACACTACCTTGCCGAGGCCGCACCTCTACACCGAGCTCCCACAAGAACTCGAAACAACGTGAACTCGCAAGTCCGCCTCCTCAAATATAAGAATGAACACTTGGTGATCTAAACACTTTGATCACCTAAAATAACTCTCACAACAACTCTCCTATAGGATTGATATAGCAATGGAAAGCTCAAGTATGTGTGAGAAAAATTAGGATTGAATTTGTGGTGAAAAACTCAAGAAATCACTTTTGAAAAGCTCTTGATAAACTCTCCTTTTGATTTGGAAATATTGGCTCTAAAACATGTGGAGAAAATCACTGATAAAGATAGGAAAAACTAGCCCAAAAACTCTCTTGAAATCTTGTAGAAAACAGTTCAAGGGAACCCCAATATATAGGCCTCCAAAATCTAACCGTTGGGGTCCAAATCAGCAATCTGGACTGCTGGCGGTCGACCGCCCGGTCGACCAGCCAACGGTCAGATTTCTGACCGTTGTGCCAGCGGTCGACCGGCTGGTCGACCGTTGCCTGGCAAATGACCCAGCGGTCGACCGCCCCGTCAACCGGGCCATTTCCAGAGAGCAGAGGCTCTCTGGCGGTCGACCGTTCAGTTGACCGACCTTTGGCTGTGCACGTATGTGCACATCGGTCAACCGCCCAGTCGACCGACTTCTGGCTCGGTCGACCGGCTGGTCGACCGGCAGAAGGCCAGTCTAGCTATTTTCAGGGATTAAAAACATGTCATTTTACCTTCAATAAAATCCCATAAATTCACTAAAAATCTACAAAAATAAGTTCAATAATATACTTTGATATACAAACATGTTTGAGTAAAAATCAAAACATGTTACAAACATTTTGAACTATTTTTGTAATATGAAAGTTTTGCCTTAAACAAAAATCTGTATTTTTCCAAAATGATTTTTTCAAATTGAAAATCGATTTTTTTAAAACTCCACATATAAAAAATAAGATATTCTAAATACTTTTAAAGCTTAGTGTGTATGAATATGATCCACTACACATATATGATGAATATCTATGTTTTTGACGTTAAGCTCTAAATTAAGTTTTGATAAAACACATGTTTAAAAAAAAACCGGTATTTTTCCAAAACGAAAACTCTATAATGAAAACACATATAAATTTTGTGTGTGAGTGTATATGAACTTGAGCAATCCACCAACTAATCTATCTTCTACATTTTATCTAAAAATAAAATCTTAATACTTATAAACAAACCTAGACACAAGTCTTCTCTTGAAAAATCTTCACTTGAGAAACTTCTTCTCCTTCTTGACTTGGTCCAAGCCTTGATCCAATGAGCTAGACTCCTCCTGAGTATTTGATGTGGTCTTGATGCACAAGCTCTTGAATCAACACGTACTAGCTCCAAAACTTAACTTTAAATCCTTTATTGAAACTAAACACCTACTAAGTTCTTGATCACATATCTGAGACTAATTAAACACAAGATCATTAGTACTATAACTACATGAGTTAATCATCATTAAAACTAGAGAGATAGGCCACTGGGCCAACAACAACATGGTCGCTCTGATCAGACTTGTATCGATACACTTTCCCAGAAATTCTAGAAGAGAGTTCTTGTAATTTTCTTTTATTACGTGTAATTCTCTTCAATTTTTGTAAAGTTTTCCCCTTTTGAATCATCAATGGAAAATAAGATGGCAACTCTGCTGGGGAAAGTCTTCTTCAACAACAAGAAGACGGTGTCGCAATGCGATGATGAGATCATTGGTCTACTGCTGAAACATTTGTCATCCAATTTAATCAAGATATATTTGAACAAATCCTTTTTGAGGTTGGCTCAAACCCCATCAGTGTGCATAAGCACAGGAAAATCTCCATGGTTAGGTCTCCTCTAACCACTGCTTGAAAGCAAGTTTCTGACGAAATGAAGAAGGTCATCTGCATGCCTAACTTAGTCTCAACAGAGACTAAATTAGCTTCGCGCTAGCACCTATATGTTGGGTGCGAAACTAAATCAGCCTCAAAGTCTATCTGGATTGAAAAATCCATTTCAGCCTCGTGCGAGGTTAAAGGATCTCTGGTTTCAGCTTTGACAGAAGCTCACGTAGTCTCTGATTGTAAGACTACTTCAGCTCTTTACAGAGCTCAGCCTCGCTTCTCCCGCGAAACTAAAGGCAAAGCACTCATAGGTGCTATCAGCAAATCTGCAGTAGATTCACTCCCTACTGCCAAAGCTTCTATCTGCGAAGCTAGATTTGAAGCACACTCTGGTGTTAACAGCAAAGTTACTTCGCTTAAAGAAACATGAGTACTTCACAATACTAAAGCACTAAGTGTTGAGATAGCATCACTTCATGGCAAAATTGTCTTAGCTTCACGCCCGGCCAAAAAATAGCCAAGTCTAGGGTTAAACCTAAGACTTTTCAACCCCTCAGGGCTAATGTCTAGCCTCTCGAGTCTCCGTGCTGGATCGATTGGGTCCGACCAACACAGACTTGCGGGAATTTCTGAGCAACAAGCGGAAGTCCCACCCTAAAGAGCATGTTTACATCGCGCCGTCTCAGTGCGTACATGTGGGGTGTCAACTTGTGACTGTACACTCCGCTAATTGTTGTTTGGAGCCAATCCCCATAACACCTCCCCGAACAAACCATCAGTGTACAGCCTCCTGTCAGCCCAGACCTCTGAAGAGTCCAAATCTAGGAGAATAAGAAAAGCCAAGAAACCTCACCTCGCTGCAATCTCTGTCAATATGACATCCAAGCTCAGAATGCATCCCTAACTCAGAGGGATGAACTGAAGAAACTAGAGATGACACATCCTTACCCGCTGGAATGGGAGTCAATCCCCTATCCGTCAAAGTTCAAGCCACCTACGTTACACGCGTACGATGGCAAGAGCTCGCCAAATCAGTATATCGATTACTTCCAGTCGCAAACCGGCAATATGATAGATAATGATGTTATGGCCAGACTGTTTATCGGCACCCTTAAGGGGGTAGCCTTTGATTGGTTCAGGAGTCTTCCCAGTGGCTCCATCAACTCTTGGGTTGACCTGAAAAGCAAGTTCTTTTATTAATTTTACATGGATAACACCGAGGTAACTGTGGTCAAGCTCCTCTCGACGGTCCAGAAAGGAGGAGAATCCGTGTGGGAATACATTGAGAGGTTCTGCAATCTCTCTCTATCTCTCTCATGTGCCCCGCAGGCATGTCCTTACCCATGTTACTTCAAACATGTCGACACAACTTCCTCGACAGAGTAGAAGTCCGTATAGGAGCTATAAAGCCCATACTTGAAAGGAGCTCGTTGAACAAGCAGAGATAGCTGAGAAATCAGCTAAAAAGTTCGAGCTCTCAGTGCCCAAAAACAAATGAGGGGTCAGCACCAAGAGGCGTGATGCAGCCGAATCTTCCCAATCCAAAAGGAAAGAAATGATGACAGTCGAGTTGTTTGTGGAAGCTCCACCAAAACAGAAAAAGGACCAGCGCTAGTAATAATCAAGAAATTCAGGTTTCCACCGAGACAATATTCCTTCAAAGATGAACAGGTGGTGATCGTCTTCCACCTAATTAACAAAGGTAACAAGCTCAAGTTACCAAAAGTCCAGTGACCAGAAGAAGTGGGGTGTACAAATGACTCCAACTACTGCCTCTTTCACAGTATGCTGCATCATCCTACCAGCAGATACTTTATCCTCAAGGACAAGATCCAGGCATTAGCGAATGCTAGAGTTCTAACTCTCAAGTCATAGCAAAAGAAAAGCACTGCTAACATGGTGACTCTCAATTTCGGGAATTTCCTGAAGACAACTGTTTAGGATGGATTGGTCCCAGTCCCTAAAGCCAGACTGGACGTCGTCAACCCAATGGCAGAAAAGCAGAAAGCCAAGGTCTCGTTCCAATGACGACAAAATCTGGAGAGATCATGTGGGTCCATCCGGATATCGTCAAGGATGAGCAATGGGAATACAGCAAGCCCAAAGCTCAAAGGCAAGTCATGTAACGCCATCTCCCTTATAGCAGATGATGACTTTGTGACTGTAGCTTCTCTTAGTGACTCAGAAGAAGAGAAGCTTGCCTTAGCTGCGCAGCCCACTGCCCCTCAACCAATAGGCACCCGGTCTAGAAGACAATACTTGCGACAGTATGACCAGACCCAAACGAGACACATCAGCCAACAATGTCGGGAACAACTGCACCAGTCCAGGCATCGACACCATCCCCCTCACTGGACAAAGGGAAGCAAAAGGAGGCCCAATTCGACAAATCCTTGAAAAAGGATCCTTCTAAGGGGCTCAACACTCATATTGGCATAGCTTGCTAATATCCCAGCTCGTATCACTGTGCACGAGCTATTTCGCCGCCTCTTGTAGGAGACAAGATAAACACTTAGGGATGCACTTGCCGATTCAAAATTCTTTCTGACACAAGTGCCGACAATCCCTACTAATGACAAGGGGACCCCGTGCCCCCAATGTCATTTGGTGCAGCAACAAGTGTCATCCATCACCTTCACTCTCGAGGACATGCTCTTCAAAGATAATAAGCATGATAGACCTGTGTACTATACTGGATACATTGATTCTACATGCATTGAAAGGATCCAAGTCGATCCAGGGTCTACTCTTAGCATCATCCCAAAAAGGCTTCTCTATTTCTTTGGTATCACACTAAGCAGGTTGTCGACCACTACTACAACCATCTATGGCTTCAACGCTGGGAGCAGTCACCCTCTGGGAAAGATTCGCCTCTGATGCCAAATTGGAGACTTGAAATCAGAAGTGACGTGTTACATTATTGACGCCGACACATCTTACAATCTCTTGCTCTGACGATCATGGATCCATGCCAACTGGATCATCCCCTCCATTTTGCACCAGTGCTTCAAATATGTGGGAGATGATGTTATAGTCCGAACAGTATTTATTGAAATGCAACCATTCAAAGGAGTGAAGAATTACTTCATTGGTTCCTTGCTCAACCAGGAAAATAATGAGCCCGTGAAGGAACCGTTGACCGATGACGTCGACAGTGGAAATGAGGCGGACTCAGAATCAGAAGAAGATGTACCGGCTACCTTTATTTTATAATCAATTATAGCGTATCAAGATGATACTGATTGAAATAACCCCACTGAAAAATGAGGGCAAGTTTGTCTTGAATGAAAATGTTGCTTTTGATTATTCTTTGTGTTTTGAGAATGTAATTAAATTAGTTGACATTAGTTCCCTGCACATGCCTCTGACCATCTCAAAAATGGCATGCATGCATATAGAGGACAATGAAGGATCTATCTTCATTGTCCCTCCTAAAAGGGACCAATCACTGATTGTACTCGGCAGAGGCCAGGCTCGGACCATGACATCCAGGGAATCAGAAGATAACTTGAAACCCCCCACTATAATGTTTCTATTCTGTTATACCAGTTTTAATAGTAAATGATTGTATTTCAATACGCGCGCGCGCGTGTGTCTATATATATATATATATATATATATATATATATATATATATATATATATATATATATATATATATATATATATATATATTTTATGTTAACTGTTATATATTATCAATTGTGAGTTATTATTAATTAATATTATAAATCACTATGATTGTTCTTAGATTATAGTTGCTAATAATTATCTTGTATTTGGACTAGTACTATTTTTTCTTTTCTTTTTCTCTTCATCATCTCCATTTCATTAGCCCATAAAGGCCTGACCCATAACCCATTAGCCTAGACCTAAACTCCTTATCCCATTAGCTCATACTCAAAACCCAGCTCCCCATAATCTTATCTACAATATCTTAATCATAACCAACCATATCCTATTCTAAACCAACCAAATCTTAAATCCTAACTAATCCCTATCTAATCTTTATCTAATCCTAATGTCTTATTCCTCTTCTTCTCCCTCATCAGCACCCACCTCTTCTTGCTCATCCTCTATGCGCCCGCAGCCGTCAATCCCCATAATAGCATCGTGTGCCACCGCCCTACCTCATGCGTGATCTCCGATCCGTAGCCCATCATATACCAACTGAGCTCCATCTCCTCTCCTCCTCTCCACTACACTTTACGCCGACATCCCTCGCTTCCTCCAGTGGCAGTAGCCGCCGCAAAGAGCCCTAGACCTCCTCACTTCACAACCCCTCACGCATTGGGCAACGCCACTGCCGGTGCTGCCATGCCCCAGGCCGAGCCGAGACCCCCACTGCATCACATTTCTTCCCTGTACCGACAGCGCACAAACCCTTTGCCCCTGTCGTTCTCTCCCATGCCATACCACATCCTGTCGCACCATATGTCCTTGTCGTGTGCCTACCCAGCAGCGCCTCCAAGCCCGGGCCTTCTCCTACCATACCTGACCAAACCCGCTCATGCGCACAACACATCCTTCCTCCCTGACTCCTTCAGTCCACAGCTCAGGCTGAGCCACCCCTTTTGCTGGCTGCGCATCACCGAGCTAGGGCCTCCCCTTTGCCTCCACCCGCAGCCTGTAGTCGTGCACCTTGCCGTGACCCCTCCTCCATGGCAATAGCCATGGCAGACTCTAGTACCCATTGCAACAGCCCGGGATCTTCCACCCATGCCGTGTTCTCCTCCTCCTCCGGCGAGCTCCGTCGTGTCCTCCGGCTGCCCGGGACCTTCTCGGATGCTCCGCCCCCTCCGTCGGTGTTACCCGCGGCCTCCGCCTCCTCCGCCTTGAGTCCCCTCTCCCTTTCTCTCTTTCTCTATGTTGTGTATGTTTATGTATTACTGTGTTTATATTATGTGTAGATTAATGTGTGTGTTAATTTTCCTTATGCATGAGATTTAATATGTATGTATGTATGTATGTGTTGGGAATAGTATGTGTGCATGTGTTAAAGTTTATGTGTAATAATGTATATTTGGTGTTTGTGTGTGTGTGTGTGTATGTATATGTGTGTTTGTGTGTGTGTGTGTATAGGTGTATGTATGTGTATACTCGTATATATGTATTTATGTATGGGTATAGGTGTATGTATGTATTATGTTAGTATGTGTGAATATGTACGTATGTGTTTGTATATCATCGTGTACAAGTGGTTGCGTGTTACAGCGTTTTGGACTCGTTCGTGAGATCCGAACCCAGTAATAGGAGACTCGGATCTGTGTTCATTTTGGACCCGATACACAGGCGATTCGAAGACCGACCCTGAGATGATCCGGAGAGCCGTACTGATTTGTATAGTGAAGACCAGACAGCGATTCGGTTCTAAAACCGCGTCCTTTTATGTGAGTGTTTAATCTTATGTATTTTCTTAATTACCGTCATCAATAGGTATCTGTGTTTTACTTGTATCTTTTCATGTGACCACCCGCTATATTATACCAGTATGTTTATCAATATTACTTCATGAGGCATAGTGAATGTTTACTTTTGCGTTATTATTCATTACTATTGCTTTCTGTTTAAGTTATTACCATGTTCAGATGATGATTATACATATTAACTACTAGTCTTGACCATGTTCCCTTAGGGCCTATTTGGTTAAGGGTGGAAGTGAGGAAGTGAAGAAGTGAGAAAGTGGTAATAGTTCCCTTTGGAACTTGAGAATTTATTAGTAAGTTTTCTGGTGTTTGGATGTTGTTGGAAAGTGTGGTTTGAAAAATGTTATGTCTTTTCAGGTATTTCGATGGTATGTGAAAGTGAAAGTGAAAAAGTTGACCACAAAGTTGACAGCAAAATAATATTAAAATAAAAATTAATTAAGAAAAATAAAAATGGGACTATAATTATAATGCAAGTGAGATTTACATGATCAAAAAATTAACTGTTTTATGCTACAACTTATTACAAATGAGATTTACATGACCACAAAATTAATTGTAGCACTCTGGAAGTGAAAAAATAGTTGTGTAAAAGAGAAAAGAGAAAAGGAAAAAGGGTTTTCTTATTTTTCTTTTCCAGTGTTTGGATAGATAGGTAAGTGAGCAATTATACTTTCCCATTTCCTTACTTCCACCCACTTTCTTGCAACCAAACACGCCCTGAAATGATACCTATACCCAAGTAGTAGTTTTTGGGACTGGAATGTATTTGATAAATTGTTGACCTGATCTTTGGAGTTATTTAATAGTTAATTTTTGGGCATATAAATTGATTTAATTGGAATAAAGTCGACTCGAGATTGGGACAGATCGGACTAGTTGAATAGTTGACTTAAACATGTTTAATGGATAACTAGACTCGTATTATCACACTAAGAGAGAGTTTAGATAGACTACAGATGATAGATCAGAGGTATCTTGATATTCATATGTTTATAGATTTGTTGTCTTATTACTGAGATATTCTTGTCTTATCATTTCATGTATAATTATTTACTATTTCTGATTCAGAATTATTTGTATTATACCTTAAATTGACTTTTAAACTGTTAGGAGATATTATTCTGGATTTTTCTATTGGTGAGTGTGACTGAGTTATTATTATCTTATCATTTCATGTGAACCCATTTTACTATTTTGGATTTGGGACTATCTATGATATAGCTTAAACGGTGATTATATTTGGATGCTGGATTTTGGTTGGTCCATAATTATAGTTATATGTTTGATGGGTGAGTTGATTTGCAGAGTTGGACTGATAGAATAGTGTGAGCATTGAATACTAGTCTATTTTAATTACCCAAGGTTAGAAGATAGGTGTATATTAGATTTGTCAGAGTTCGTGGACTTCATATTTATTACAGTTGATGATTACTTTGGTATATGGATCTGTGATTGAACTTGACTGAAGTGGGAGTGTATGATCGAATTGTTTAATGAGAAATTGATTAGAGGTAATGGAGTAGTTAGCTTATTATTTTGAGATCGGGATAAATTGATTAGAGGTGGCTGATTATTTGTATTGGGACTCTGATATATTGATGACTAAACGATAGATATGCAATAAGTATAAAGGATTGGAGTAGATCGACATGATTGAGGTAACTGATTATTGATTTATTGAGGCGGTTACTGTATCAGATATTGACTTTGGATTTACCGATGGATGAGATTTTGATTAATTCTAGAGGGGACTTTACTGTAAGAAACTAGTTCTAGATGAGACTGTCTATTGAGCAGTATCTGGACTTGTTATTGTATTATTCATGTTACTGATTACTGAAAAAGTATCGTTAGACTGTAACTCTCGGTACAGCTCTATTCATCGTATACACGGTTACTGTTCACTGTTCTTATTACTGTTCACCGTGTATACGATTAATGTTACTGTTACTGTACTGTTATTGTTACTGTCACAGCATCCTCCCAATATTTTAGTAACATGGATATTGATTGATTTAACTGAATTGACTGATAATGTAAATAGATAACTTACATTGGGATTGAAAAAATTGATGGAGGAGACAGCGTCTGTATTTTGGGTGGACCTGGGATACAGGTTGCGCAACTGACTTACAGTTCCACTGCAGGGTTCCGGAGGATGACTGACAGCCCATCTGCTTGTTGTTCCACAGTGTTACTGTGAATATTATTCCACAGCGATATTGTGAGTACTGTTACTGTTATTGACTACCTGGCGGTAGGGCTTGGTTCAGCACCAGGCATTTGGACCGTGGTTCCGGGTATGTACGGGACCCACCTAAAGCATGAATAACGTTTCCAACCAATCAGTTTCAATAATTTAGGACTCTAATTGCAATGTGTGATAGGCGTAGTATGAAATGCGTCTACTGCATGTGACAATTGGTGTTCTCTGACTAATAATAAAACTGAATCTTACATTGACATTGAAGACTGAACATGATATATATATATATATATATATATATATATATATATATATATATATATATATATATATATATATATATATGATAGACATCTGATATATGTATGCCATGATAGATACCCGGTGATACACATAACATGGTTATACATCTACTTCTGTTACTGATTGATTTTATTATTGTTCATTGATGTTATGCATACTGTCTCTTACCTGTTATATTTCAGTTTATAGTTTCACTTCATATTGCTCACACATTATATGCATGTGCACTTTCTTTTTTTATTTTACACACTCATTGTGTCGCTTTCTGACGACCCTAAATTTGCATGTTCAGATATTGGACGTTTTATTTTATTGATCAGGTGTTCAGTGAGAGGATCCACACTTTACGAGGAGCTGGAGTTCTCTCCTTGATCGCCCTTTTTCAGTATTATCTTGCTTTTCATTATTCATATTATTTTCATGAGTCTTTGCATTGGACTCATGCTTGTTCTATTCTCCTATTCATTTGTTATCATGTGTGAACATCGTATGTATTATTGCAGTGATTATCATGTCATCATAGTTGATATGTATAGCTTGCTCAGGTTACTTTAGGTTTAGTGTGTATGCGTGGGGTATTCTCCTCGCATATATGCGTCGCCGACTCTCATCGCGACTCCGCTTTCATGTATTTTGGGAAGCGGGGCGTGACACCCACAATTCTTTCATTACACGTGGTCAGCACACTGTATGCTGAAAAGAATGAGGTACAACTTGAATCATGGGGATGGTTTAAATTTCAGTAAAGGGTGACACATCCCTTTGCAACCTTTCGTACCAGAAGGAAAACCAACCAACTATTACGACCACACACGCAGAGGGTTGGGATATGTCACTTCATCCCCCAGTCAGAATCAGAGCCTGAGGAGTCCCTACCATTGCAAATTATCAGACTCGTCCAGCTGAGACTTTGTTATTAGTGTGGGGTTGTCTTCAAGAAGCTCTTTGCCAATATGACATCTATCAGTCAGGTGGAGCACGACGAAGACATTGAGCCATTAAACACTGATCCGCGGGCTCAACAACTTGATTTTCAATGGGAGAAGTGTTCGAACAATGCAAAACTTCGACCAACGATAAAGTGATCTAAGTCGATATGGGTGATCAATTACATCCAAAGTTCATCTCTATAAGCGAAAGTCTGTCACCAACAGAGAAGCAAGATCTCATATCTCTTATATGGGAGTATACAGATGCCTTTGCCTGGACCTACGAAGACATGCCCGGTCTCGATCCTCAGGTGGTCGTGCATCATCTTAACATTAAACTGGATGCCAAATCGGTTAAGCAACAACAATGCAAATTTCAACCTAGCATCATGGAAGCAATCGAAGCCGAAGTTCATAAGCTCATCGAACGTGGCTTCATTCGAGAAGAGCAACGTCCAGACTGGGTTGCTAATATTGTCCCTGTGTTCAAGAAGAGCGAAAAGATCAGGGTTTGCATTGACTTTCATGATCTTAACACAACCTATCCTAAGGATGAATTTTCTTGCCCATTACTGATGTCATAATTGACAACATGTATGACTTTGAGAGGATGTCCTTCATGGATGGCTTTTCAGCGTACAACCAAATCAAGATGCACCCGGATGATGAGAAGCAAACATCATTCAGAAAGCCATTGGGGGTATACTGTTACACAGTAATTCCATTCGGATTGAAGAATACGGGTGCAACTTACCAACGTGCCATGAGCACAATTTTCCGTGATCATCCATGAAAAATAGTGGAATGTTATGTTGACGACATTACAGTCAAAAGTCGAAGAAAAAGCAACCGCCTCGATGATATGAGAACTGTGTTCAACATCATGCGGGCTCATTAGTTAAAGATGAACCCAATCAAGTCGTTCTTAGGAGTGTCGAGTGGTAAATGCCTTGGATGTATCATCACATCCAAAGGAATTCATCTTGACCCAGACAAAGTCAAGGACATTTAGAGCATGAAACCTCCGAGGACCCTCAAAGAGCTTAGATATCTACAAAGCAGACTCGCCTACATCCGAAGATTCATTGCAAAACTTTTGGGTTGCTGTGAACCATTCACATGGTCAATGAAGAAAGGCGTCTCTTTCGTACGGGATGAAGCTTGCCAAAAGGTTTTCGAGGATATCAAGGAGTACCTCACCAAGCCTCCGGTCCTGGTAGCTCTCGTTTTGAAAAAACTTTTCTTGCTCTATGTGTGATCTATGGATCACTCTTTAGGTGCTCTTCTGGCACATAAGAGCGATGAAGGCTTCGAACAAGCCATCTACTACCTGAGCAGAACTCTGGTCAGAGCCGAATTTCGATACAATCCTGTAGAGAAAAATTGTCTAGCTCTTGTCTTCGCTGTCCAGAAGACACGACATTATTTGATTGGCCAAACTATACATGTCATCTCAAGAATCAATCCCCTGCGTATTCTCATGACGAAACCAGCGTCTTTAAACTCTAAACTGGCTAATTGGGCCATTCTGTTGTCTCAATACGATGTGACTTTTGTCTCCCAAAAGGCGATCAAGGGTCAAGCTCTCGTAGATTTTCTAGCACCCCATCCAATCCTGGAAACTTCAAAACTATACACAGACATTCTGGACAAAGATATTGAAGCCAATATGACCTCAGGAGATGATATATGGCAAATATTCTTCTACAGTGCATCAAGAACTGGCCCACAGGTAAGATCATTGCCGGAGTGGGATGGTATTTGTCTCACCAAAGAATCACGTTCTTCCTCGTGCATTCTCATTGACGGAATCCTGCTCTAATAACGTAACTGAGTACAATGCTTTACTCATTGGCCTCCAGCTCGCTCAATAAATGGGGGTACAGTACCTTGAAGCTTGTGGTGACTCCAAATTGATCGTCAACCACTTCAAAGGAGAGTATGAGGTCCGTCATGAAGACCTGATACCTTATCACCATGCAACTAATAAGTTGGTTAACTTATTTGAGGGCTTCTACATTAGCCATATGTCTCACCTCTTGAATACAAAGGCAGACATTTTAGTTGCGCTCGCAGCTATATTGGCCTTGCCAGCTGACCCACTTATTGTCTTACGATGGATATTCATCATCTCTTCTGTCCGAAGTACGGTTTACAAGTTAGCGAAGATCATACAAATTTGACAAGCTTCGAACCGAGGGACTGGCAATTCCCGATCATCGACTATGTCTTGCATGGCATACTACCCAATGATCCCAAGGAAGCAGCTTCTGTTCGGCCAAGATCTACTCGGTTCTATTATGATGCAGTGGTAAAGACGATGTACCGTCGTTCATACGACGGTATACTTCTTCGTTGTCTATCCAACTCGAAAGCCCGAGAAGTACTTAAGAGGCCCATGATGGCATATGTGGAGCTAAGATCAAAGCTCAAGGATCAATTGCACTGACTCAGCTATTATTGGCCAACTATGTCGCTGATGCAGTTGAATATGCAAGAAGGTGTAAGGTCTGTCAAATCCACGCGAATTTTATACACCAACCCTCGAAGCTACTCCACCCCACAGTCGCTTCATGGCCATTCGAAGCATAAAGAATCGATGTTGTAGGATCTATCTTTCCTCCATCGATAAAAGGTCATCGGTTCGTCCTCACGATAACCGATTACTTCTCAAAGTGGGCAGAAGCCGAACCGTTCGCTGAAGTTAAAATCGCTAATGTGGTCAACTTCATCAAAAATCATGTCATCCACCGATTTGGTATCCCCAGGCGGATCATCCACGACAATGGTCCCCAATTTGCAAGCCAATCATTCTATCGATTCTGCGACAAGTATCAGATTCAGAATGTGGCTTCAACTACTTATAACCCTGCCACCAACGGGCAAGCAGAGGCGTTTAATAAATATCATCAAACTCCTCAAAATGTTTGTTTTCACAAGCAACTGAGATTGAAATAAGAAGCTCAGCAAATATTTTTAGGTCTACCGAATGACGGTCCGAACTCCTACAGGCAATACGCCTTTCTCTCTAGTTATGGGTGTGAAACAGTCATACCTCTAGATACAAATGCCATCACTTCACGTTGCTCTGGCAACCAAGATGACAAAAAGAGATAATGGTCGATATGTCTCCAAGAGCTGAAAGCGCTGGACGAGAAGCGACTACAAGCTCAACAGCGCACTGAGCTATACCAAGCTGGAATCTCAAAGGCCTTCTTCAAAAAGGTCAAAGAGAGAGTCTTTCAGAAAGGAGATTTGGTTTTAGCAATCAGGCGACCTATGGTTATGGCACATAAGACCAAGGGTAAATTTCAACACAAGTGGGAAAGACCCTTCATGGTTGAGATAGTTTACTTGAACGGAGCATACCGCCTAGTAAATCCAAATGGTGACACGTTCATGATGTCGATTAATGGCAAATTCTTAAAGAAGTACTATCCCCGATCACGTTAACACCATACCTCTAATCAAAGAAGTACTGTACATGATCACGTTAATATTAAACATCTGGTTATTAAGACAGACTTGTATGACTGTTTATTCTCCCCTAAGAAATTGCTTTCCTCAAACAGAATCAATTTCATCTCCGCTTCTGCTAGGATTTTGGTTGACATCAAGATGTTATAATACATGATGTTAACATCGAAGAGAAGACAAGGGCAAAATTTTTGGTTTTAGCCTTGTCACTCTTCTCATTTGGAAGAATAGGTTATACTTTGAAGTCGAACGTGCTTAAACAACGATTTTTAGGTACTATTTTTCCTAATTATTCATCTCAATCCAAAAAGATGGTAACTGTTCAATATATAATAGTGACATGTCTTCAATCATCCATTCGCCTCTGTCATTCGGCGAGTCACGATTCAGTCTCGCAGCGACCTCGATCAAGCCTAATTCATTGAAGAAGGCTCCTAATACATCTTTGTAGGACCTTTCAATTGTTTTCATATTCATATCTGGATTCGGTGATCAATTGCAAACCTGAGTCTTGGTTATGACAAATAAATTCAAGAATCTCGACTTAATCAATGAATTTCCTGCAGAGTTCATGTTCCATGTCTTGACTTGACGACCAGCCGAGAACCAAAATCCCGATTAGGTTACACTTCATCAAGAATTTCAACCTACTCGATAAATTTCCCATGAAGTTTATTCTTAACTTTTTATCCCAGAGAGATTTTAGAGGTCACCAGTGGAATGCAGAAAGATTCACTTCAAATGACACGATCTGAATCCCTCGGTGAACATGGTTAGAAGAAAATATTGACTTCTAAGCCCAATATAAAATTCTCGACAACTTATCATGCTTAGAGGAATAGCATGGCTAACTCAACTCAAACGGTAGTTAGTAAAGGCAAACTAAATCCGTTGATAGTTAAGGGTTTGCTAAAAATCCTAAGGGACATTATCCCATTTGATTCCTCCAGAATCCTCTACCAATTTTTCTCCATGGAATGGTGGATCTACAAAGCGAACAAGTCATGTTGAAACTTTCACCTCTGACTTTCTCGTATGTAATGGTGGCATGCCTTTAGTCGCATCCTCCTCTTTTCGATCAGTCGAAGCCTGACTTCACAACCCGTTCATTAAAATATTCAGATAAACTGATTAAATGAGTTTATCTGATGACTTATCAAAATGAACGCATTGAAGAAGGCTCGAGACGCATCTTTGCAAAACTTTTCCAGTATTTTCACATTCATTCCAAGATGTGATAACTGATCGATCAATCGGGAGCAGAGGAAAAGTTCCCTAGGGATAGGTGGAACCTCTCTATCAAATTCCCTCAGAGTGTACAAATGGTTATTCCCTTAGAGAGAACAAATTTTAAGAGCATTATTCTCTTATTCTCCAACGGAATTGTTCGATCCCTAAACAAATTTTAGGAGTATGGCATCCTATTTCTTGGCGAAATTCTCTAGCAATATTCTTATATTTGCAGAGAACGGTCAATTCCACCAAAGTTCCTTGCCAATTCCTGTCCATAGAATGGTAGGACCACATAAACTGTGATCATTTCCCCAACGAAATGAATTACGGATCAAATTTGTCATGTTAACATTAAACCTCTGACAACAAAATTTTGAATATATCCCCAGCGGATTGGAAATCCACTTGTCATTTTTCATATAATGGCAGGACCACCTAAATTACATAGTCAAAGGCTTGTCATATTAACATTATACCTCTGACAGCTCTATTTTAACAGCTTACGGGCAATGATCATTTTTCTATCCCCAGTGGAGTTCTCCATCAAAATGACTTCCTAAAATCCCCCTGAAAGTCGCAAGTTGTCACGCTAATGATTACCTATGATAGCTCCTCATAGATTCCCCACGGAGTCTCAGAGAACGCTAAATTCTCCACCTTCAAAATTCTCACAGAATACCATTCCCCGGAGAGGTATCAAGTTGCCACGTTGATGATTATCTCTGATAACTTTTAGGAGTGTTGTCTCTATCTCCCCCAACTTGATTATCACTTTAATGCTTACCTCTGACAACTCTTTAAAGTATTTCCTCATGAAATCTGTAGGAATGCTAATTTTCTTCTAAAATTCTCATAGGATTCCTTTTAACTCCCCATCGAGTTTTTAATAGATTCCCCTCAGAGTTTTTTAATACCCTTTTCAGTTCCCAGTAGACTCTTTGTTGTCATGTTAACATTATAATTCTGACAATTTCTTCCAAGACTCCTATAAGGAAACACTAAATTCCCCATGGAGTATCAAATCACATTCTCTGGTGGAATAACTCTTTTGTCGTCATGTCCAGTTCACCACCTCTGAACGGCAGGGCTCTGAGTCTGATGTTTCTTAGTAGGTTATATCCAATTTATCACCTCTGAACCAACGCGTACTCAGATCTCTTCCCCTCTATGATACTCAAACTGTCACGTCCAGTTCGCCACCTTTGAACTGACGAGTCTATAACCTTGTTCTCCTTTCCCTGTCAGGGCTGAGAGTTCTTGCTGTCAACCTAGTCAATTACTTCTGGCCAGTAAATTGCGAGCCTACTGTCTCTTAATCGGTTATGTCCAGTTTATCACCTCTGAACCGATAGGTGCCCAGATTCAATTCACCATTGCAGTTCCTAGTGGGTTAGCTGTCATATTAACATTATGATCTCTGGCAGCGGATTCAAAATTTAGCGTGTCTTAGTCTATCATGTCCAGTTTATCACCTCTGAATAGATGGGTCCTTAAAATTGGGTTCATCTTCCTTTTGTAGTTATGTTCAGTTCGTCACCTCTAAACAACAAAATTCAGACTTGGTGGCTCTTCAATCGGTTATGTCCAGTTCATCACCTCTAAATCGATAGATAGCTAAGTCTCATCCTTTAGTCCAATAGGGACTATTTTTACCGTCATGTCCAGTCTATCACCTCTGAACGGTAGGGCTCTGAATTCGGTAAATCCCAATCGGTTATGTCCAGTTCATCACTTCTGAACCGATCGATGTCCGGATTTCATCCTCTAGTCCTTTAGGGACTTCTTTTGTTGTCAAGTTAGTCAATCACCTCTGAATATGTAGGGCTCTGAGTTTGGTGGTTTCTCAATCGATTATATCCAGTCAATCACCTCTCAACTAACAAATAGCCAAATCTCATCCTTCCGTCCAGTGCAGACTTTATTTTGTCATCATGTCTAGTTCATCACCTCTGAATGACAAAATTTCGAGTCTAGTAATTCCTAATCAGTTATGTCCAGTTCGTCACCTCTGAACTGATGAATTTCAGATTCCCTCGGTCCAGTAAGGACTATCTTATTATCGTTATGTCCATTCGTCACCTTTGAACGACAAATTTCTGAGCTTGGTGGTTTCTCAATTGGTTATGTCTAGTTTATCACATCTGAACTAACAAATAGCCAAATCTCATTCTCTTGTCCAGTACGAACTTTCTTTTGTCGTTATGTCCAGTTCGTCACCTCTGAACGACAAAATTCCGAGTCTGATAATTCCTAATCAGTTATGTCCAATTTGTCACCTCTGAATTGATAGATTTCATACTCACCCCAGTCTAGTAGGGACTAGCTTACTGCTGTTATGTCTAGCTCGTCATCTCTGAACAACGAACTCCTTTTCTAGTGATTCCTAACCTGTCACGTCCAGTCAACCACCTCTGAATAGACGTATTCTTAGACTTACACTCTTTTATCCTCAGTAGGTTCTCTTTCCCAAACTAACTTTATAATGTTCAATGTTAGTCTTGGCTTTAATTCCTTCGGGAATTTTATTTGGTGAAATTTCACCCTTTCAGTTCTCTTCAAAGAACCTGCATTTTAAGTTTTTCTCAAATGGAAAACTTATATTACTTGTGAGTAACCGCCCAAGACAATTAAAGAATGAAGAAGGAAGGGAAAGACACCAGATAAGTCATTGATTAAAAAGCAAATTTTATTGATTGATGAAAAAGTACAAAAAGAGAAGAAACAAGGTGTTATAAATCAAGATTGTCTCTTATAAGAGTTGATCTTTACCTCAAGAACAGACAACCTATTGTTTCTTTCCTCTTTGGCCTTCAGCAGGGCTTGTGGCTTAAGCTTCTCCCGGTTGAATACAGCCATTGTCTCCAATCGGGACTTGAGCTCCTCCAAAGTTGTCCTCTTCTCTACACTCGAGCGTTGGATCTGGATGCTCTCAGTTGTCATCTCTTCCAGGCGGATGGTTTTGACTTGACTTACTGGTTCAACTTTGGAGAGGATAAGATTAGACTTTGCAATCATCTCCTTCGCTGTTTTTGGTCTGACTCTTTGCAACATCAAGTGCTTCACTGGAGACAACCATCGCCTCTGAAACCTCAGCCTCCTGAGCCTCCAGGGATTTTAGCTCCTGAGATAGTGCTTCTACTTCTTGGTGTGTCTCTAGATAGTTCTTTTGCATCTATTCTGCGAGACATTCCAGTTTCGCTTCAACCAATGGAGTGAGGTCTAACAATCTCAGGTTACTTCATTCACTAATGTCCTTTTCGAGATTGATACCAGTTCTTCCAAGGACTCAGTTTCGATGAACCCTCCAACATCTAGGATACTTTCTATTGCTCGAGAGAATATGGGTCTCCAAGAAGCAAAAGAGATGCGGGTGCTTTTGAAAATCATGGGGAGACAATGCATCAAGATTTTGTAGAAGCCTTCACGAGCTCTCCGATGAATTCGTCTTGGAATCAACCTCGATCGGTGGAGGGGCAATGGCTGCAGAAGAGCTCTGCTGAGGCAAGGCCATTATGGATGACTATGGGATGGCTAGGGTCGCGGATATTGAAGCAATTTTCAAAAAAGGAGTCTTAAGAGGAACAACCTCCAAGAAGCGGAACTCAGGCACTGAGATCGGCCCATTGGTGAGTGTCAAAGAACCAGCTTCGATGGCCTCTACCAAGTCAGAAGCCAGAAGATTAGAAAGAGCTGGCGGGATCAAAGATGACTGCGTCTCAGGCTTCGCTTTATCTTCACTTTGCTCCAGTGCTATCCGAGCAGGAGAGACAGGCTCCGTCTTGACTGTTGTTACCAGCAAGTCTCCCGGTGTGGCCTGTTGTTGAACTATACTCTGATGAACAAGGCTTAACAACACGGGTCGATCACCGGTGGAGCAACTTCCTTCTTTTGTTCAGGCTCTAATGTCGTCTGAGGAGCAACTTCCACAAGAGCTTTTGCAAAATTTTTTGACTTAGCAATGGATATAGGAAATGTTTGCTGAAGTCAAAACATTACAATCATTACCTGCAGAGATCGAGGTTGAGATGGTAATTCAGATCCAACTACCTTACCTTGGGTGGTTTCAACGGAGACATGCTCAGCAGCGGTGACATGCTCAGCCATGTCAACTTCAACCGGAAGAGGAATTTTGGAAGCAAGTGTTTTCGTAGGAGCAACCAGAAGAGAAACCTCAAAAGTAGGCTTTTTCGTAGGAGCAACCGAGATAGGAACGTTCTCTGTGGGGTCTTCATAGGTCTCAAGGGTTCCCACACCCTCAGTCTCATCCATTTGAGTGGTTAATCTCAATGTGGATAGAAGACCTGATGTCCGACATGTCTCCATTTGGGCTTTTCAGATTGGCGTAGTCATCCACATCATCGGTACGATGTGAGAAGAGGTCATCTCATGCCTTATCCTCCTCATCTGTATTCTAAGACCGAGACTTAGTCATAGAAGTGGACAATTAAAATAAAAAGAGCTGATCTTATTTGTAACTGGTACAAATTTTTCTGAAGCTTTGCCGGCAGCTGGTTCAACCACTGGGGAGCAGGAGGGGGGACTAGCAGCCACTGGACCAGCAAGAGGGGCATGAATTGCAAACATCTCTACCTCTTTAATTTATAGGGTCTCGCAGCGCCGACCCGAAGGCTTAACGTTCTTCTTCCTCTTCTACTGAGGAGAAGCAATCGGAGGAGGCGACCTGCGCTTTCGCTTGAAGTGTGTATCGGGATCCTCTTCTTCTTCCTCCTCCTCCTCAAGGTCAGCGGTGGCAACAACTTTCTGGGCAGGTTCACTACCCACTTCACCATGGTATGGGCTCGTGACAACTGAAGCCTCACTACCAACATCAGTAATGTATTCGATAAGTCCCAGTACCCGGACGCGTTTTCCTTGTTGATGCTCTGCTCCCTTTGCCTTCAAACGGGCCACAATCCATTTTATTCTAGTGGAATTAATTTGTACAAGGATGAGGGCATGTTCGGGACCTAGTACCATTGACAAAACCCCAGACTAGTGAGGAGATTGGGAGTTCGGTGTGGCAGACAAAATCGGGCTCCCGTGTAACCAGCTATGAATGTCTCCAAGCCTCGGCGCCGTCAATCAAGCTCACCACACAGCCGAGCCGAGGGTTTGGATTCCCAATGTACACTTGGTTATGACCGAACTGTCTGGCGAGGCAGCTTGGCAGATAAGACTCAAGATAGCAGACGTTGTCGCTTCGGTATACCAAGTGAGAAGGTCTGATGCTGACCAACCACTTGAAGGTACCCAATTCAAGAGAAGTCCTGCTGTCCCCGTTGTCCTGAAATTCCTCACCATACTCTGTACTTGGGATATGGGAAACAGTGAAAGAGGCTATACGATTCTTGACGACTAACCATCCTATGAACTTCCGCCAAGTACTAGCCTACCCACTGAGAGTTCTCGAAACAACGGAGGTGGGCATGGCGTTCACCTTATGGAGGTTTTTCCCCTGGCTGGATGAGAACCGGACAATGAAATGCAAACCACATCATCAAGTAGGCATATGGTAGCTACACTGGAGGAGAAGGCCCGTCACGTGGGAAGACCAACTCTTTCTCACCCTCTTGACGGTTGTCCTCGTGCAAAATTGCTTCATCAATGCACGGAGCCCACTTTGGATGCGGCAGACTATAGCGGGAAGCAGCCCAAGCGATCATCCATACACCAATTGAACGGCTGAAAAGATCACTAAAGGCGTAATGCTGTCGTGGGGTCGAGAGGAGATTACACATCTCTTCAACCAGGCTGACAAGAAACCGGCCAACAATGCCTTCTGGGATATCAGTACCTTGGCCTGATGATAAAAGCTCAAGAATACGTCCCCTCGCTCATAATCCCTATCATCCTCCTCTAGGATGACATCTTCATGATCGTTCGCCCTCATAGCCTTGGCAATCTGCTTGTCATCCACTAGAGCCTGAAGACTTTTGAGAGGTCCGTTCATAGAAGGGAACAAAAACTCAGGTCTTCAGGTTATTTGTAGATCCGCGGCTGGAATGAAGGTTGAGGCATATGTAAAAATGGCACATGAGCTCTCGATATGTCTCGTAGAGAGCTGGTTCCTTTTTCTCTAGCCGTGCTAACTGTTAGGCGCACGAAAAATACTCCTCGCATGGCAACGGACCCATTGGGAGGTTTGATACTTCCCATATTTCGTGGAACGCCATCCCCAGTTCGCCAACTAGTGTAAAGAATATCCCCGACACCGGACAATACATCTCAAGAATGGCATAGAAAGTGGGTATACTGATGTTGATCCCAAAATAGGTGGCTCTGACGGCCTTATAAAATCCCAGCCCAATCAGATCATCCGTGAATACTTCTAACACATTCAATGTAAGGCTGCTCCACCACTGTTGTTTGAAGATGCTCACCCACCCTGGCGTCCGAAAGTTCGTGGCAAGGTAATTGGCAAGGTAATTTCCTCTTGCATTCATGAATTGGTTCAAAAAGATCGAAACCTTTGTCGGGTTCTCCCCTACGGGCACATCGTGACTAACATTGCCGGGTACAGACCGACGATGCTTCGCGGAGGTCCACATCTGCTGAATCCACGGTGGGTCAGAATCCCCATGTGCATCGATTCCGTGCACTAACTCATTGACTAGGCCATCTTTCGCTCAATGGTCACGGACTGAAAGAAGGCGAGGGGATAGTGACGTTGGATTTCTGAGAGATGGTAGCGATCTCCGTCAAGGATGTAAACCCACTGACCCTCCCCGGCGAGCAACTGCATCTCCAAAAAGAAAGTCGGGCTTCCTGAATACTGTGCGGTTCTCCCCCTCGAACACAGCTGTGGATATGGTTATTCGAAGAGTTCGCTCATCCCCGCCCAAGATGAGTGCATTACGTTCGGGAGTACTCTCTTCACTGAACAGTGATGCCTGCTCTTAAAACTGAAAATGGACGTTCCCATCCATCCCTCTCACAAACCTGAACAAAGTGTTAGATGGGCCAGGAGAATAATACACTGCAAAAACAAAGAAGAGCAAACATGTTAGCATCTGGCAAGAAGGAAAATGCAGGAAAAAATTTCTAAGGCTTAGCTTCGCTCCCTAAGCGAAGCTAACTCAGATTTAGCTTCGCTTTAAGGCAAAACCTTGCACTGCACAAATGCAAAGTGCAATAATCCCCAAAGGCTAGCTTCGTGGGGAAGCTTAAGAGGCACTTATGCCTTAGAAAATTCAAAGGGCTCGGCAGCCCTCATTTAGCTTCATCCTGAGGCTTAGCTTTGCATTCTGTCAAGTGACAGAATGCAAGAAGCCCTAGCTTCACGTAGAAGTTTAAAAGACACTAGTGCTTAAAAGAGTTCAAAGGACTCAGTTCTCCAATCAGCTTTGCTTCAAAATGAAGCTTCACTTTGAAGCTCAGCTTCACATTCTGCCTCTTGGCAGAATGCGAAAAGCCCTAAGGGCTAGCTTCGCATGGAAGCTTGAGGAAGAAGCCTATCAGTTTCTAAATTTGGTCTATGAAATTAAAGGAGAATTAAATCCCCTAAAAATCAATAGAACCCAAATAAGAGGATTTCAACTCCCTGAGATCATCAGATTCTGATGAATCTTGAAAGATCCGTCATGGATTATCGAAATTGGATGTGAAAGAGATTGAAAAACTATGAAAAGGAGAGAACCCCTACCCGCGATGGGTCATTCGACGATCAGAGGAGGTGGCACCACTGCTGCAGAGGTAGCGACCTCTTTTTCCGTGCGTTGTTTAGGTGCCGTTAGAGCTCGTGAGAGTTTTGGAAGATCTCGAGCAAAGGAGAAGAAGAGAGATGTTCTATCTCTGAGAAACGCAAAGATAAAAAGAGAATATGACTTCTCTGATATAGCTCTCGGGCTTTTATAGACACTCAATGCTAGCTTCGCCTCCTCAAAAGGAGTGACAAGCTATCGTTTCAAATTTATTTGAAATGACGGTTGGAGGTTCGAAAACCTAAGCAGTGAAGTTATTTAGCTTTGCTCAAACGTCATCTTGAGCTTTGCGTGAAGTTTTATTTTAGATCTGTTGTGAGCTCATCATTAGCTTCACATGAAACTTTATTTTTAGCTCCACTGCGGCCTCAGTTTTTAGCTTCGCCTGAAGCTTTCGTTTAGCTCCGCTGAGAGCTCATCCATTAGCTTCGCATGATGCTCACTCCTCATGGAGTTTTTAGGTTAAAGCAATCTGATTACCTAGTTCAATGCACATTTGCACCCAACACAATGGACTCCTCTGACATAAGCAATATCAAAATTTAGGTCACAGGCTTCAGGTTCAAAGTATTTTGGAATCTGTACCAATCCATTACGGATTCACAAAAACTTTGAAGGGTTTTGTTGACACTTCGAAAAGACAAACTCCAAGGCAGCTTTGCAACTAGTCCGAACGATGTCAAACTTATCGATACTTCTAAAAGACAAGTCACAGACAGGATGAAGACCTGTTCATCCCTGATGGACAAACCAATGACTTGGACTCTACTGATCCAGTGAAGCAAATAGTGAACCAAGCATTTGTCTTCTGAAGAAGCCCAAGAGGCTAAACATTTAGCTTCACAATAAGCTCAGAGTAGCTCCGTTGTGGACTCATTCTTAGCTTCGCTTCTGAAGCTAACTCAAGTTCTATCAAAAGAGCTATCTTTTCTAACTTCGCAACAATCTCTGAAATAACTCCGTTGTGAACTAAATTCTTAGCTTCGTATGAAGCTGAGCTCCGCTGCAGGCTTTTATGATCATTTTTGACCATTTAAAAATCTCAGCACGAGATTAATGTGATAAATATTACTTTGGATTGTTAATTGCCAGGATCTTTTTACTTCTTAATTGGTTGAAGAGGATCAAGAAAAATCCCTCTATCAATTGGAACAGATCAAGAAAAATCCCTCAATCAGTTGGAGAAAATCAAGGGACTGTTGTAAAACCCTAAGCCAGATGGCTGATTAGCTTCGCCAGCGTACACTAACTTTGAAGCGAAGCTATTTTAGCTTCGCAGTGAAGCTAAACTGCTAAATTCCAGGGGAGCAGTTCCATCAAGCCTATAAATAACCCACTGCTAGACAGGCTCAAAAAAAGGCTGAAAAATTTAGGCTGGCCCGGGCTTCTTCTTTTGGCTTGGACTTTTGGAGGTCGAAATCTTTCAAGCTTCTTCAAAGAACTTTGCTTCTCTTTTAGGGTGCTAATACCCTCATGATCTTCCTTTCTTAAAGAATTTTCAGAACCGGGTAAGAAGAAAATTCTTAGGCAGAAGATTCGAAGACTCGATCACTCACATCCTCAATGGAATAAAGTGGTCGCGCGCTGACCAGACCTCTACCGGTACACTTCCCCATAACCTCTAGAAAGAGTTTTTGTAATTTTCTTTTATTACTTGTAAATCTCTTACATTTTTGTAAAGTTTTCCCCTTTTGAATCATTAATGGAAAATAGCTCCAATAAATGAAAAAGACTTAATGTCAGCAACTTAATTGGTACCAGATCTCTAGACAAGTACACCGCTGACACAAGATGGCCTTGTAAGAACGTGGAAGAGGCAAAATGTTACTTGATTAAATCTCTAGCCAATTACAGTTAAATTACTGTATCTTCACCTTTAATGGTCTAATGTTACTATACCTAATATGACAAGGTTTGCATTATTTTCAATTTCTTTGAACTCTAACAAGTGATGATTGAAGGACTTCTTGTTCAAATTAGCTCTCAAGCTTGGCCTGAGATTGCCAATTCTGGGACCAAGAGTAAAGCTAAAAAAAGTGAGCTTTATTCTTGGCACAGGGGTGTGAACCCCAGACGAGTAAAGCTAAAGAAAATAAACTTCATTCTTGATCCGGGGTTGTCAACCCCGGACCAAGAAAAAAATAGCTCAAAAAAACTTCATTCTTGATCCGGGGTTGTCAAGTATAGACCAAGAAAAAGTAGCTCAAAAAAGGGACTTGGTCAGGAATTGGTCAGGAATTGTCAGGAATTGTCAACTCCGGCAGTTGGCGATCGTCACACTGGCGGCGCGAAACGACCCAATGCCTACGTGACACCAGTGTGGCCTGTTAGAAATCTTTTTTTGAAAATAATTTAAGGGATGTCTGTTTTGAAATTAATTCTAAAAAATGATTTATTCAAAAAATAATCCAAAAAAATTATATGAATCCTTAATATGTGAAAAGTAGCAATTGAAGATGGTAGATGGAACTTAATCCATCTAATTACAGGTATATAAGCGATCATGATATGTGCGGTCAAATCAAGGTTCTTGTATGAGCATCATTATCCATTGATGATCACAACTAGCGGGTTAGCCCGTTGGCAAGAGCCCTCCTTTCCAAGAGGGAGGTTTCAAATTTAATCTTCGTAGTTGTGAAATGGGAGATTTAACTCAGGTGATTAGCGATTGTGTGTGTGTATAGGTTGAAGGGTGACCACTGTCCTTTTTTCAAAAAAAAAATCCACCAATAATCGAGAGAGCCTATTGAACAATATGATACAGTGCATTAAAACATATAGGAAAATTTTAAAGTAAGAAAAATAAATTCTGAGGAGAAACAAACATCAAAACTGAAAAGTAAACTCAGGAACTAATGAGAGATAAAGAGAAATGAGGAGGAGGAGGAGGAGGAAGAAGAAAAAGAAAAATGTTAGCGACTCTCATCGTTCAATTAGATAGACGAGTAATTGAGAGAGAGGCACCCAAATCAAAAAATAATGCATGGCAGAATTTTACCTTGGTACTTAATTGAGAGCGGATATTTCCTCCCAAAAAGTGATGATGGTACCCCACAAATTATTACAAGTGTGTCATTATTTTTTTGACACTTTCACCCTTGGTGAAAAGTTCAAAATATTCATTTCTTCTTCTTCCTCATTCCTCCCCTCCTCCCCCTCCTCCTCCTTCCTCCCCCCGTCCCCCTCCCCTCCTCCACTCCCTCCCATCCCCCAATCTCCCCACTCCTCCTCTCCCTTCTCCTCCCCCCCCCTGCTCCTCCCCTAACCCCTCGCCCACCCAGATCTGGCCTGTTCGCCAGATCTGACCGAATAGGCCAGATCTTTGGGGGGGAGGGGGCGTGGGTGGGGGAGGCGGAGGGGAAGATCGGAGGGAGGAGGAGGGGAAATCAGGGGAGGGGGGAGGAGGAGGGGAGGCAGGGAGGGGAGAGGGTTTTTTTGATATTTTCTTTTTTGGGTGGTTTTATCACATTTGTGGGTGTCCTTAATTACAAGGGTGGCATCATCACTTTTTGGGGTGAAAATATCCGTTTCCTACGCAATTGCCTCGCCTGCTATCAGGGTCTGTTTGGATTTAAGGAATTGGTGTGAAGTGAGGAAGTAGGAAGTAAGATTTATTTCCTTTAGGAAAAAGGGAAATGAGTAGTAAGTTTTCTGGTGTTTGGATAGTTGTTGGGAAGTGTGGTTTGGAAAATGTTTTGTCGTTTCCGGTGTTTGGATGGTAATGAAAAGTGGAAATGGAAAAGTTGACCACAAAGTTGACCGCAAAATAATATTAAATAAAATTAATTAAGAAAAATAAAAAATAGATTGTAATTAGAATGCAAGTGAGATTTACATGACCAAAAAATTAACTGTTTTATGCTATAACTTATTATAAATGAGATTTACATGACCACAAAATTAACTGTAGCATTCTGGAAGTGAGAAAATGGTTGTGTAAAAGAGAGATGAAAAAGGAAAAAGGGGTTTTCTTATTTTTCCTTTTCCGGTGTTTGGATAGATAGGGAAATGAGCAATTATACTTCCCCACTTCCTCACTTCACTCGGATTCCTTACATCCAAACACGCCCTCAAGTGAAAGTTAGAGTGGGAAATCTAAAGTAACCGAAAAAACTGTGTAAATCAAAATGATGGCCACTCTTAGTGCTCTTTTCTATGAGGTATATTTAACTTTTTATTTTTTATTTTTTGTGTGGTTATGTACAAATCCCTTTCTAAGACAATCATAGCTGCTATCAGCACTCTAGTTTTTTTTTTTTTTTTTTGTAACCATTGCAACGCCTCAAGTCAGGAATTTTCTTGGATTTTTAAATACTACACTTAACTTGATTAACACAATTAAAGGTTTGCCATTACCTTGTTCACTCGACTTGCCTTGCTACCTATTAAAACTCAATTTCATGACATTTAAATACAAGACCTACTTTCTTGAAGTTGATCTACATTGTTTAAAATAATTAAAAAAAATCAGTATTTTGAATATATTTTGCCCGTCCATTAGGTACGCGCAAAATAGACATCTGAAAATAGCATTGTACTTAGGTCTATAACTTTAAACATATAAATTCTCGATCCGACCATTCAATCATAATCTAAACATTTAAAAAACGCTATACACCAATTTTTGTTAGATTCCAATTATTATATACCGTTAAACTAACCAACTCACTATTTCGATTGTTCATTTTGTACCAACTTGATAGATGTACAAAAATATTAAAACACTTAATTTTTGATTTTTAGTTACTTTAAACAATGTCGAGTCTGTTTGGTTGTCGAAATTGACAGTAATTCATAAGTCATAATTGGTAAATTCTTTTTATAGTTGTAAATGAGTTACATGCATGTAAGTTTGACGGTGTTTGGTTGGTAATATAAAATTGTAAGTGAGAAAGTGTATTGTATTTTACGGTGTTTGACTGTCGTAATATGTAAATCGTAAGTAGAAAAGTTGACCATAAAATTAACTATTTGGTGATTTAAAAATTTTTAATATTGAAATAAATACTAAAAATGTTAAATATTAAAAAAATAATATTAACATAAAAAATAATACAAATTTACATGACCACAAAATTATCTGTAAGTAGGCTGTAAGTGAGTGGTAGTTGAATTGCGTAAGTCTTTTACGAATTACGATTCAAACAAATACTGTAATTATAATTGAGCTATAATAAGTCATTTACGAATTACGATTTTTTACAGCCCCGTAGATCAACTTCAACGGAGTAAATTTTATATTTAAATATCATGATATTAAATTTAAATGAGAAAAATTCGAGCACGAATCCTTCGGAACTACTCAATTTATCTCTAATTGATAAATAATAAATAAGCGAAGAGAGGCAAACTGGGAAACGACCACAGACAAGGTCCTATTTTTCTCGGGCGGGCACGGGGCACTTGGCTGCTATTTGTACCAGTCACCAGACCAATTGGATAAGGCGAAGGGAAAGGAGTTTTTTATATATCCATCCCTCCCCTCAACCCGCGAAGAGAGAGAGAGAGAGAGGGAGGCGGCAATGGTGATGGCTTCTACTCTCAGCGGCACTCTCTTCTTCTCCCAGCCGCCCCTACTCTCCTCCTCTCGCTTCCCAACCTCAAAAAACTCCCCAATTCTCTCTCCCTCCTCCAACAAACCCTTTTCTTCTTCGTCTTCTATTTCTCCCAAATCCTGCTCTCATTGCTTCGCAAATGGAGCAAAATCACGGCCCTTTCGGCAGCGAAGGCGGAAGTGGAAGTGGAAGAGGTATTCGGCCTCTGATTTCACATTCCCTTTGTTCAGATTGTTCAAGAATTTTGACTAAAGAAGTAGTTTACAAGTTGTTAAATTTCTGAGTTCTTTATTATTGGAACATACATTGTAGAAGTTCCTAAATTATCTTCTGATTTCTATTTATTGGGTTTTTAACCAGCCCAAAAGGTGAAACTGGCATTATTTCCAAATTAGATGAGGTTCAAATATAGGCAGATTGATTTAGATTGATGATTAGCCTTAACACGACCGGACCATTGAAAAGCTGAACTTTTTTTTTTTTTTTTTTGTGTTGAAACCATTGAAATGCTGAACTTGAACCCATCTCGACCGAACCCAAGTGGCAGATTAGGTTGGGTTTGGTTTGTGTTCAACATATATTGAGTTTTGGAAGAATTTTCCACCCAAGTACCAATTTTGAAGCCTCCAATCCTAGTCCAGCCATTGGTTAACATTGAATTTGTTTCGGAAATCCTCACCTCAAAGTATCGTATATGGAACCTTAATCTTAACTCCAATCCAGTTCAACCAAACCCAAGTGGCAGATTAGGTTTGGGCTGGATTTGTGTTAACTCGTATTAAATTTTGGTAAGAAAATTTCCACCCAAGAACCTTTCTTGAAGTCCACAATCCTAGTCCGGCCGTTGGTTGGTGTTGAAATTGTTTTGGAAACCCTCACCTCAGAGTATCATACATTGAAGCTTAATCTTACTTCTCTCAAAGAAACAGGTAAGAATAAAAAAAGAATCATATCCTCTTATTTGTAAAGTTTTTCTTTGACTAAAATTTTAAAAACTACCATGAATCATTAGCCATTTGCTCAAAATTCCTTTCATCGTTTATTTTTTAACTATAACTATCACAAACTTTCTCACTTTTGTGCGCAAACTACTTTCCATGCCACATTACTTCCTGAGTTCTTATGGAGTAAGACATCTGCAGATGTCCTCAATTTGTAAAATTGCTTCAAATGCTTGCCTTCAGCTCCATGATAACCCATCAAGCCATGTGTATGGAACAGAAGGTAGTTTTGTTTTAAACAAGGGAAACTTTGTAGTTGTTGTGGGTAAAAAAAAAAAAAAAACAGATGAAGGGGGTTTTGAGCAAATGACTGATAGTTTATACTAGTGTCTGAGAAGTTAGCATTTTTTCTTTACGCCCCTCAGAAAGGTAACCCGCTGCAAGGTCATTCTAGGTAAGGCCTTAAGTATGCCTCTGAACAAAAGTCTCAGTGTTTTAGGGGAAGGCTAAGCCTCCAAGGTAGACATCTCGACCAAGCACCTTCAACTTTTTTTTTTCCTCAATGAAATTACATCAACTGTAGCTCCTGGGAAGATTTAGATTATGGAAAACTAGAGAGTTAATGAGACCTCTCTCTAAATTCTTATTTATAGGCAAAATACAATTACAACTCTTAATAAAAATAGGACTCCTAATATTATATAGCAATATGACTCCTAATTAACTACTCCTAATTGCATAATAACTCTTAAATACATAATGACTCATAATTACACTTTCCCTCGAGCATATACATCATACATACCCAGTTTGTCACAAATAGTTTGAATCTGAGGACCTCTAAGAGGTTTTATCAATATATTTGCTAACTGGTTAATAGGAGAAACATGTTAAAGTTCAATAATACTAATCCTTTGAGCATCATCACCAGTAATCACTATGTCATCCACATAAACAAGCAAAAGAATTTGTTTTCCCTGATGGAGCTGAAAGAAAATCCTTCTGAGAACGACGAAGCCCAAATTCTTTAACTGAGGCAAATCTTTCAACCATGCTCTAGGAGACTGTTTCAAACCTATATAAGGACTTTTTGAGATGACAAACTTGTCTAGATCCCTCTGAGCAATAAAATTACGTGGTTGCTCTATGTAAACCTCTTCATCAAGAATACTATGAAGAAATGCATTTTTATTATCAAGTTGATGTAACGGCCACTGATGGTAGTAACAAATGAAATGAGGAGACGAACATAGGTTAATTTTGTTACAGGGGAGAAAGTCTCTTTATAGTTAATATCATACATCTGAGAATACCCTTTAGCCACCAAACGTGCTTTCAAGAAGCTAAAGACCCATCTAGATTCTACTTTACATCATACACCCATTGACAATCAATGTTTTGCTTCCCTGAATGAAGAGAAACGAGGTCTCATGTCTCATTCTATTTTAGAGCCATTGTTTCTCCTGCATAGAATCTTGGGATAGAAAGGGCTTCTGACACAGATTTGAGAACTGAGTATAAGTCCACAAAAAAAATAAAAGGACTATATGAAGATGACAAATGAGAATAAAAGATAAAATTAAATAAAAGATGAGAAGTACAAGTGCGTTTACTCATTCGAAGAGCAATCATATTGTCAATGTTAGAAATATCAAAACTAGAATCAGACAGAACGGAAACGAAAATAACATCACCGGAGGATAAACTATTCTCATTAAATTGTGAAGTAAAAGCTGGAATAACAGATGATAATATTAAAATGGAGGTGCATTTTATATAGGCTTTAGTTGGTTCTTTATCTTTAGGAGGCAATATGTCTTGATCTGAATGTCTAATGATGTAGTATTATCAATCGAACGTTTTTGAATGAAAAAAAATGTAAAAAGTCTTCATCAGAGTCAGAAGAATGAGATCTGTCAAAGTATAGCTTAGACTCAAAGAATGTGATATCAACATAGATTGTAAAATGATTTAGTTCTGAACAATAACACTTATATTTCTTCTGAGTACATGAATGTAAAAAAACACACTTTTAAGGACACATAGATCCAACTTGGTTTCATGAGAACCAATATTATGTACAAAACAAACATATCCAAATATTTTTGGGGGTAAAGAAAACAAATCAGTTGTGAATATAGAATTGAGTGTGGATCTGACTGTCTAGAACAGATAAGGGTATGCGATTAATCAAATAACATGCGATAAGAACGACATCCCTGATCTATATTTAGGAACCCGTATGTGAATTAACAATGTGCATGCAATCTCAAGCAAATGTCAAGTTTCTATTCAGCAAGACAATTTTGCTGATGGATAAATGAATAACAAAACTGATGCATAATAAGTTTGAAAAACATGAACCAAAAAATTCTTTAGTATTATCAGCTCTTAATATTTTTATAGAGGTATTAAATTGATTCTCACTTCAGAACAAAAGTTTTGAAAGATAGAAAATATTTCATAATGATTTTTCATCAAATATATCCAAGTGACTTGAGAATAATGATCCAAAAAAATTTATAAAATACTTGAAATCAAGTTTTGACGTTATTAGACAATGACCCCATTATCTCAATGAACTAAAGTAAATAGGTGGTTAGCCTTTTTATTGACTCTATCCGAATAAGACATACAATAATACTTACCTAGTTGACACGACTCATAATCTAAAGTAACATGATTTAACTCGGGAACTAAAAGTTTCAAACTTATAAAGATGGATGTCTACACCGACAATGCTAATCAAAAGTAGATACAGATATGGAATATGCTACTGGTTTGAAATCTAAGTCCAAATAATACAATTCACCACACTCAAGCCCTGTGCCAATCGTCTTTCTTGTCCAAGTTCTTGAAATACGCACTGTGTGGAAAAGAATATCACTAAGCAATTTAAAGATCTAGTAATCTTACTGATTGATAATAAATTAAAGAGAAATTTCAGAACATAAAGTACAGATGACAGAGATAATAAGAATGTAATATTGCAACACTTATACTTTGTACAAAAATATAGAACCATCTGCCAATGTCATTGATGGATGAAAATTAGAATCAAGAGATGGCAATATATTTTGTTTTTTAGTCATATGTTCGAAAGCTCCTCAATCTATAATGCATGTGCGTGGAGAAGATGTTAGACAAGATGTGGAGTTGCATGTTTGGGCCAGAGTAGTTGTGGAGGAGGAAGGTGATATTTGGGTAGCTTGAAACTGTTGAAATTGTTGAAACATCTTAAACTATTGGTATGTATACTTCTTTTCTGTCATACTCCTGAACTCTCTTCTAAAATTGGTTCTCTTCTCGGCCAAAATACCTAAGCAAATGTTCTTTTCTTGGGACATAAACACGCAAAAATACCAAAGCAAGTGATTCTCCATCGGGATCGAAACACGCCAAAATACCTAAGCTAACGATCTTCCCTCAAGATCCAAACATGCCAAATACCCAAGCAAATGATCCTTCCCCAGGATCTAAACACCCAACAAATAAACCAAACAAAAGATCCTCACTTAGTGTCTAAAACAACATATATAAAATTACTAAACTCTCAAGTATTCAAAAAGAATATATATTCTGAAAAGAGAATAACATCAAACCTCCTTTATTTCCTTTCTTTTTTAACTGTATTGTTTATGTGAACAATACCACCGTGGTAATGTTCATCGTGAACAATAAAGTTTTTATTTTACAGATCTGAATTCAAATCAGTTTTGAAAAAGAAGAAAAAGAAAAGAAGGAGAAGACGCTGATGGTGATCTTTTGATGGCAAGTGAAGATGATGACGATGAAGATTGCGAAGGATCAAGAACCTTAGAGCTCTAAGACCATGGGAAGATTTAAATTATGAAAAAATAGAGAGTTAATGATTCTCTCTATAATTCTCTCTATGCTCTTATTTATATACAAAATATAATTACAACTCTTAATAAAAATAGGACTCCTAATATGATGTAGCAGTATGACTCCTAATTAAGTAAATACTCCTAATTACATAATAACTCCTAAATACATAATAACTCCTAATTACAACTCCACCATGTCATATAATATATTTTTCTCGTGTTTTTCCTCATCTCTTCCACTCATGCACCCATTCTTTTTCTTGTTCATGGCTTCTAGCATATCCATAAATGAAAAAGGATGGTTGTGATAAGATGATGGTCACGGGAGCTTTTTAGTACACAACATAGGTCCAATTGTGAATCCGGATGTGCTGCACCATAAAATCCTAAATGGCTCAACCAGTATTTTATTTATCCATTCTGAGTTTTACAGTGCAAATTCATTTCAATTTGTGCATCAACCGTATGGTATTGATATATTCATGATAAAATAAATTGGTAGCTGTTTTCTATGATATATTTCTTGATCTAGCTAAATTAGTTGGCAGACAAATGTTAGCAAATATATGACATGTCATTACCTGATAAAATCTTACTAAAATAATTTTCTTTTTGATAGAAGAGTCTAATTAAAGTAAATATTCTACTCATGTTTAGAGTTTACATTTAAATACACTAGAAATAAAGCTTCTCTCTATAAACTTTGAGTTACATTGACAAAGATTTTGTTCATTATGCCACAAGTAATTATTCTTTGTACAGGGACCATTTTCTCCTTTTCTCTTACCACATTCAAGTTGATAAAAAAAACAAAATGGGAATATTCTTAACATTCATATTGGCAATGCCGTATTCTAGCATTACTGCTGATGTTGAGATAAGTTCAACTTGTTTGCAGGATCCCAGGTGCCTTGCTAACATTGGCGAGAAGAAAAGTTTGAAATCAGTTACATGTGATTTCCATCTAATAGGCGAAGCCCCTGAATCCACGAGTTCTCTGAATGGAAACTATACATCTGTTTGCCTAAAGCATAAGGGAGTTCCACTCTCTTATATCTATAGTGGAATTAAGATGACACTTCTCGTTGGGTTGCTAGCATTTCAAGGCTCTCAGCAGGCTATTGCGGATGCAGAATTTGCTGGTAGAATGCAGTCCCTTGCTTATTTCGGGGATCTGGGCGATATTAAGACAGGTTTTGCTTCAGTTAGGAAAGCTTCCTTTTGAATTCTTATGTGATTTTCTTGTATTTATTTCTAATGCATGGATATCATATTTCAATTTGCAAGTGGAGAATGCGTTTTCGCCTTCTTCGAGCAATTTATTTATCCTTTAATCTTTGCATGCTATACTCAAATATATGAAAATAGATGGTAGTTCTAATTGTCATCTAGTAGTTGATTTTCTCATTAAATGTTTCATTTAAGTGCAAGTTTTTATGTAGAAGAAGATTTTATACAGCTGACTTCTAATCTAAGAAAATTTTTGCTTTGAACTTCTGAAGAGATGTTTTGTGGGTGGAAACACGAGTGTGATATTTTGACATGGAAAGAATGTGATATTTCTCTAAAATCCATATAAAGGTTGTGGCTACATTTGAGCTTATTTTGTGAATATAAACTACTTTTAACATATATTCGTATATGTTTGAATCATGGTTCAAAATCTCGAAATCGAAATCCCCGACAGTTATAGGTATCAGAATCAATCATATCTCCCATCTCACCTTGGTGATATTAGTATCGGTTTAAACAATTGTTCAAATAGTTAGTGGCGTTCTAATATATATTTTCTAAAATTGACGGAATTTGAAACATTGGACCAAACATTATAATACAAAGCAATTAGTGAAAAGATATAAATTAATAAGGTATTTACAAAGACCTTGCAATACAATTAATCTAATAAACTAATTATATTATATTTAATTATATTCATGACACCATTTTCTAATATTTTCTAACTTTTTCTAAAATTAGTTAGTGGTTTTTTCTAACAAAGTAAATTTAAACAATTAATCTAACAGACTAATGTATAATTAATCTAACAAACTAATTATACTTTACTTAATTATATACATGAAAATTATTTCTAACTATTTTCTAGCATTTCTTAAATAAATTAATTACTTTTTTAGACTCAACAAATTATTGTGCATTTTCTAACCATTTTTATTTTTTTCTAATAAATCAAGTTTTAGAAAACAATTAATTTAATAAATTATTCCTCTGATTAGTTACCAATTTCAGTTTTTTCTCAAATTCCTCTATTTTGGGGATTGTTGATAAGGGGAAGGAATATTATATTTTTTAGCAAGAGTGAGCATATGATTATCTCATGCTCGGGAATAAGCATTGTACCCACGAGGCACCAAAAGTAAAATAAGACTTGACACCATTAATTTGTGGTGTCACGTTAAGAGAACGATGGAATCCAACAACAGTGCAGAGTCAAATCAAATTTTTATATTGTAGAATTAAGAAGATACTGTTGAATTTGTTGCAATTTGACAATAGTTGTGTTGGAATCAACTGAAATGGAATCGGTCAATATCGGCCGTTTCCGCCGATTTCGACTCATTCTATTCTGATTTGACATATTCGACCGATTCCGAGCGATTCAATTGTCTGTTCTTCTAACTATGGTTTGAATTTTTATTTCTACATAAAGAAAACCTTAACAATTTAAATAATGAACAAAGAACCAAGCATTTTATTTCTGTAATAAACACCCAAGTTATTCTTCTGCATATTTTCAGGTAAATAGAAGTGGATGTACATGTGAGGGTTAAAAACAAGTGTCAGACGAGGATGAACACTGAAAATTTTACTTGAGAGAAGAGTCCCACATACTATAGTTGGAAATCCCTCAGACTCACTGATAGACACCATTACATTTATTACACTCAATCTGTTCTTGCCTTTGCATCATCTCAGATTCAGAACATGATGATTGGTTGGTGATTATCTGAATGCCTTGAGTTTGCCTAAAGTTCCATATTCCTTGAGTCTTTATATTGTCACGTCTGTGTCACTTAATCTATTAATGTCTTTACATCATCTCAATCTCAGGAGGACATGGTGACTGGTTGGTACTTATCTGAACACCTTGTGTTTGTCTAAAGTTCCAAATCCCTCAAGTCTCTACAATGTCACATTTGTGTCACTCAATCTATTCATGTCTTTACGTTATCTCAGGACATGAAGATGGGTTGATGATTATCTGGATACCTTGTGTTTGTCTGAAGTTCCATATCCTCAGGTCTGAGCAATAATTAGAACTTATTGTTATAGAACTAAGAAATCAAAATGATCAGAGAAATGTCTAAAAATGCTTTAGACAAAGCAAAAATTAAAGACATGAGCAGATCACACAAGTGCAAGATGTCTGCAAATTACTCAATTTGGCACGGGAAAACCAATGGCCATGGCATGGAGGTCAGATTGTGAAAGCGGCTTGGCTTGAGGATTAATAACTGAAATTAGTACAGGATGGTTATCTTGTTTTCTATGTGGATATTAAATATGCTAAGCCATGCCGACTGCATATTTCAATGGTGTGCAAATGTAGAAGCATAACATATGAGGTTACTTGCATATTTCATTGTTGAAGGAACATGAATATGTGTGTGCGCGCGTGTGTGTAGAGAGAGAGAGAGAGAGAGAGAGAGAGAGAGAGAGAGAGAGAGACTTGTGTCATTCCCGAAGGATTCGAGGCCAAATCCTTCCCACTCAAATATAACTCTATGACATCCGAATGCAAGATTTATTCCGTTGAAATTGATCTACATTATTTCAAGTAACTAAAAATTAAAAAAATTATGTATTTTGATTACTTTTTGCCCATCCATCAAGGAGACGCAAAATGGACGGCTGAAAATAGCATGTTGCTTAGATCTACATCTTTAGACATATAATTCTCAATTCGACACTTTCATCATGATCTAAATACTTAAAAACCCTCACACACCAATTTTTGTTAGATTTTAAATATTCTACATTGTTAAACTAACCAATTCATTATTTTGGCAGTCCATTTTGCGCCTACTTGTTGGATGGGCAAAAAGTATTCAAAATACATGATTTTTGATTTTTAGTTTTTTGAAACAATGTACATCAACTTCAACGGAGTGGATCTTGCATTCGGATGTCGTAGGGTTGTATTTGAGTGGGAAGGATTTGGCCTCGAATCCTTTCGGAATGACATAAGTCTATCTCATATATATATTATATATATATATATATATATATATATATATATATATATATATATATATATATATATATTATGATTCTATAATTTTATCTATGAAGTTACATATTTTAAGGAGTAATTGATGAGAACATGTAATGGTTAAAATAAATAGAACAGAAAAAGGCACAAAAACTGTCCCAAGCCATTTCAATATTTCAGTTTTGCTATTATATTGACAAGATTTGAAGATTGCTCCCACATGTTGCTATTTTTTTCTCAGTGCCTTCCCTCTCCAACATAAAAGGGTGCCTTTTATCATGCTGGTACGACCAGACACCAATATATGCAGCTGATGCATCATTATGAATTAGCTTATGGCTATCATTGATGTTCAGCGTTTATAATGGATTAAAAATTGAAAATGAATTGAAGGCCCAACAGCTGTCCTGTCGAACTATTAGGATATTTCAATACTGCTACTATATCACAAAAGTTTAATACCAACCCAACAAGATTTGAAAATATCTTCCATATGTTGCTACAGTTTTCCCCTTGCTCTTCCCTTTCCCACATAAAGTAGAAGGGTGCTTGTATATGCTGGTACAGCCAGACTTTTAACACATGGCAGATGATTATCATGCATAATGATGTTTTAAACTATGATATGGATTTTTATTTCTTGGGAAGGCTCATGATAGTTTGGCCTCAATAGTCAATAATAAGCTCCAATTTCTTTGTAAGGTTGTGGATAGCACCGTTTTTTAGATTCTTGTAACATAGTCTTTTGTTTAGTCTATGAAAACAAAAAGAGGGGTATAAATGCTAACTAGTGAAGGAGTTCCTTGGTGTTCTTAGCATTCACGGAAAAGCAATAATGGAAAGAATGCCGCATATGAACATATATAGATACAAACACAGATTAGTGCTAAGAGAGTTGGTAAAGAAAAATATCATATGAATTTATTTCTGAGTGTACATTTCTTCTCCAACATTTTTGTGATATTTACTCCTAATGAAGTCTATTAAGCTAGCATTACACTGAACTGCATTCTGCAACCATCAAACAAATTTTACATACAAATCCTTGCTATTGCATATAAAATCCACTGAGCTACTGCATTCTTTTTCGACGTAATACTTTTATCTTCCTTTGTTAAAATAAATTGGCATATTTTCCTGCTTTTTAGAGGTTTTTGGGATGCCAGTTGTTTCTCACATGCAATATCATGTTTTATACGCTTCTAAAATTTGATCCCTTGCCTTTTTCTAACCTTTTATTAACTTGTACAGTGATTGTTGCACATATTACACATTTCGTCTATCGTCATTAACAAGGCTGTCAATTTATCTTGATTTTTGCAGGCCTTTTTGCTTATCTTTTTCTCTGAACTGGGGGACAAAACATTTTTCATTGCAGTGAGTTGATACCTCTTTATTTTGTTGGATTTGATATTCTTAACTGATCTAGTATTATTTAATTGTTAGTAAAACTTATGCTACATACTAAAATATCCATTTGGCTGACCCTTTCAAACATCTGACACAATGATGAAATAAGGTTCATAATCTTGCACAGATGCCCTCCGCATTAATCTTATAACATTGATTGATGTTTATTTTATTTCCTCTTAAATGTAAAAGTTCTCATATAATCTATACTTTTGGGGGGCTGATCATTTTGGTATACAAATGGTCCTCCCTCTTGAACATTGCAGGTAAAAATATAAAAACATGGGAAATTATATATCTTTTATGTGAAAGACTTTCCATGGACACATTTTTGTCAATAGTGAAATCCTTCTGGAAGAAGGTTGACTGGGAATGAAAAATAAATAGGTTCTAGAGTAGAAATCTTGTGTGGCATAGCTCTCAGGTTTGGTTGAGTGAGGGATGCATAATTACTGACAAGCACAATTAAATTAACAACAATTATAACTACAGAAAGAACATAAAAATGGATTGATCATGAGGATGGTCCTGCTCCATCTTCTTTCCATGTTTATAGCTTTAATCTCTCTCTCTCTTCCCCCCCCCCCCCCCCTCCCCCCCCCCCCCCCCTCTGCGCATCGACATTCTAAACTCATTATCTCTATTCTCCAATACTCCATTTTTGCAACCGTTCATAGTTGGACAGTCCCAGCTTCCTATATTCTGGTTTTTCTTCTTGTTCTACCGTGGGCTAATCTTGAGTCACGACCTTGCCATTTAAGTTAGTCTCAGTCCTGACCTCAGTCAACCCTTTTCAGCCACAACCTTGAGCCAAAAGGCAATTTGCCTAATTCCTGGCAAGCACATGATATTTTTATAAGACGAGTTTCCAGCTGAAATAGGGTCCCAACGGTAACTTTTGTAAAAGTCATGCTGCTGACATTATATTCCTGGAAATATTGATTAAATTGAATCCACTTGGAGTGGGACTTCACCCTTAAAACATCTTGGAGCAAAATCCAAATGGAGGGATTCTGCTGGTAGTCTGCTACCATTATTCTCTGCAGTCATTTTTTGGGATTGAGTTTTAAAATCCTGCAGATATGCATGATAATATCTCTTTTATGTATGCTGTCATCAACATATAACTATAAAGTTGTTATATGCCAACATTTGGTTCCCCTCCTTGCACTATTTTAATCTGCATCAACGTGCGCAGTTGTCAATTTTCCTGCAGATGTGACTAGCACTCGGCAAGGACAGTAAATTCAATATTCTACACCCCCAAAATATGTAGTTAGATCGTATTGTTAACTGAAACATTGAATCAACTTTCTGTATGACTATTCATTTAAGATTAAATTAGCGAAATATGTTTTTATTTAAAAAAAATTGGTCTATAATGGAACTAGAGTATATATGGAACAGGTGAATGAATACTATGACGCTTCTGTAAATTTACCGATGCATGTGTTTCCTTATTTGTAAATCACATGTAAGAACATTGGAAAATGATTCACCATTGTTTCATATATAAAAGGCATCTAAAATACAACTTGAGTCACTGCTAAATTTTTTTAAAATTCTTTTTATGTTAAAAGATAGCAAACAACAAACATGCTGTTTTTATTTGTTTTGAGCAGGCACTGTTAGCTGCAAGAAACTCTGGCGCTGTCGTTTTCATTGGCACATTTGGTGCACTTGCGTAAGTACATGAATCTGTGGCATATCTTGATCTCAATTTCATATATAAGCTTTCACTAGCTATTGCTGAGTGTATTGGGTTTTATTTTGTTGTACACGGGTATCATTTTCTACTTGCTGTAATTCGATTACTCTTGCTTCTTCAGAAGAGCTGCATTTCCTTGTGTACCGAATCTATCAATGTTTAAATAATACTTGATCATTTATTTTCCAAATTTATGTAGTCCCTGGCATGGGATTATTTTCATTTTTGTCAATAAAAGGTAGGTTTCTCCTGTTTTAACATAATCGGTCATATGTACTTGTCATATTTCCTAGATCCGATAGAGCATACACAAATTTCTGTGATTTCAGGAAATGGATGATCAGTTATGAATTTGTGAATGAGTTAGAGTTATCATGTGATAAACCTGGAGAAGTTTGGCTTGTGACTATTGTGTGTGCTATATAAAACAAAAGCAATTCTCTTGGACATGACGTTTGTTGAATATTTTTACAAAATTTATTTTTGCACCACCCATACACTGACACACCCTTTTGGGATCATATTTTGTATGTTAGAGTGTACTTCTTTATTTCAAAAATTAAAATTTTGCACCACCCATACGCTGACACACCTTTTTGGGATCATATTTTGTATGCTAGAGTGTACTTCTTTATTTCAAAAATTTTTATTGCAACCCTGCTCAACAGACAGAGCGCCCACCCCCCCCCCCCCCCACCCCCCCACAAAAAAAAAAAAAAAAAAAAAAAATTTTAGTTCAGCTGTCCTTTCTTTAACAGGCTATGACAATCCATGTCTTCTAGGTCCATGTGTTTCTCATTAGTCATTAGGAATACCACTTCCATCATAAGGCTGTTGAAATTTCACAGTAACAAGAAAATATTGGTGAATACTTGCTTAACTCTACTTTCCTTTTTGTGGGAAGTGTAAGCAAGACTCACCAAACTGGTTTTGAGATGCCAGCTAAGTTATTGCTTTTCTTCAAAATGATGCGAATGCATTCTTGCAGCCTCATCAAGAAATTTCTTATTCTTTCTGCTGTGATGGCTTTTTTATGCAAATTATTGTTTTATTGTGCTATTGACCTCACTGTCAATATTCAATGGTTATAGTCATCAATATTCGGGAAGCCGTCTCATTAGATAATTACTGCATTGGTGCTCCTTTCCGACACTTGCTTTTCTCATCTCAAAACAATCATAAACTAGGTGCACGATAGGCCCTTTGTAGAAATACTTTGTTCATGACAAAAAGAATTATTGGTCATCATATAAGTACATTTAGTTGTCAATTCCTATGAAACATAGTTGATAACTCATTTGATATGCTTTGGAAATGAGTGGGTTGTGGAAGATTAGTATTGACATTGAGGAAACAAAGGGTAAAACTGATTTGAAGTTATGCAATATACAACAAAGACCGGTGGGTTTACTGATATAAAAGAGATAGGATAGCAGTGGAAGCTGCTATTATAATGATGGCTAGACGAAAGTAACTTGCATTGAGCCAGTAGAAATAGTTTGAAGGTTTCTCATTTAGCTGAGGACATTGCCTCTAATATAGCTGATTAGAAAGAAGAAAGATTAATATACCTGGTCTCATCAAATTGGGATAAATATTATGTAGTTGCTGTGTAATCTTACTGTATACTTATCAACTAAGGATTGCAATGGTGCAAAGTTTTTAACATAATCAGTAAACATGCTTGATGACATAGTCAAAACCAAAAGCTACAGTTAAAATGAAAAGAACACAGACAACTGTTATCCATATATTGTCCAAGGACTTTCTCCCTTTTGTCAATATACATTAGTTGTTACGAGGAAGACTGTTAAGCTAGATAAAATACGGATGACACCTAAATAGATTAGTGCGAGAGGATAATTGATGTGCACCTATATTCTGTATCAACAGACAGGCTTTATCTGTATACACCAATTCAATTTTTTTTATTTTATTTATAAATAATTACATTTTTTCCTGTTGTGGATAATAAATGCTACTTGGTGGACATTCATGGAAAAGTCATCTATGTAGTTGCATTTATTACACTCACACGATAGTTATGTCCATATGCCCTGAACCCATGGAAATACATTTATTATGACCAAGCTGATACTTTCCCCCTTTTCAGCTTTTACTTATTTAGTACTATTGGAATTCTGCATCATGATTATTTTCTCAATCAAAACAGGGCGATGACTATTGTGTCTGTTATTCTTGGTCGTACTTTTCATTATGTGGATGGCATCCTTCCATTCAGGTAGTTCCATTCCTCTGTTCACCAAAGTGATCTAATTTTATTTTTATTGTTAGTCTGGTTTTATTGCTCAAATTTTCTTCATGGTATTTCTATTTGCCACATTGATTTAAGGACCCTCAAATATCACATTGCAGATTAGGTGAGACTGATTTGCCGATTGATGATATTGCAGCAGTCTGCCTTTTGGTAAATTTCATAAGTTCTTTGATCACCATGAACAAAATGATGCAAGGCAAAAGTGTGGGTGTTTGGATAAAACCACACACTTTAGCACCTGTGACTCCTTTGAACATTTTAGCGTTCAACATATGCACAAAACATGTGTATCATCATGCTTGAAGCATCAGCAGGGTGCTGACTTTAAATAATATCAGGTTTATTTTGGTGTTACAACATTGCTCGAAGCGTCTTCAGGTGATGGACTAAAAATAGACGAAGAACAAAAGGAGGTTAGTTTGTTTCTGTATTTCCCTGTGCAAATCAACACTTTCGTGTGTATTCACCTTCTTTCTTGAATCATTTATCACCATATATGCCCAGATAAATCTTGGATACTTTTATGAAGAAACATTTCAATTATGACTTTTAGAATTGTCGATTATGCTATTTCTGCTTTCTGCTTTTGATTTATTCCATCAGAAGTTTGAGAACTACATCTGGAGAGACTAGTGGTATTCTAACTGCAGGTTTCCTACAAGGATCAGTTATTGTAGAAACTTGAGAAGTAAAGAAATATTAGAGGTTTAAGCAGAATAATTTTTTTTATATTCCTTCCCCTGGCTGAAGGTTGTATATGTACACTTTGACCTAAATGAATATAAACAAAGAGAGCGTGTTCTGATATACATGGCTGTCTATCTAATGAGTAATTACAGCTCAGCTTCACCATTGTCAAAGGAGGGTCTTTACAAATACTGCTAAACGAGGTTGCTTGACTGTACTATAAATGACCTAGCTTGCCTTCGTGATACTTCCCCTTGAGTTGGGTGTATCAACACCCAACTAGGGAAGTAAATGTCAAAATTTAGCTGTCCTGCAGAAAGAAGTAACTGATAGCAGAAAATGTGCTCGCTAGCCTCACATACATTTTGTAGACTCACACTGTAGTAGATAGTAATAGTATTTTCGGTATCATGTTTTGGTGTGGATATCTTTTTTTTTTCTTTATTGATGTTGGAATCAGATGAAAAATGATCATTTGCAATCCAATCAATTTGAAACTTCATTAAATTTTTTGACCTTGGTAATTTGAATATCACTAATGTAGTAATTTTATATTGCTCCAAATTTGGTGCTTTATTTTATCTCTGGTAAAAACTCTTAAAATTAAACTATTCTTGAAAGACAAAAGAAAAGAAATGAAAGTTCTTGGACATGATAGCTTAATTTATTCCACAAACTGATATTCTATTCAGTTTGAAGTCTATTCAAGAATTGCATTCATATTATTTCTAATATACTATCTGCAACTTTGCCTTGAAATGAGAAATCTATGTTAGCGAGTTGTCCTTTCTTTTTACTATTTATTTATTTATTTTGTGAGGGAGGGAAGGGGGTTGGGAGGGAAGAAAACAAAAACAAGGAATTTACCTTATGAATTATTTTAGAGATTCCGATCCACAAGTATGAAATGGTTATAGTTTAGGATGGATTTGAAGGAAATAGTTTAAGATGGGATAATGACTATTTTTCAAAAGTTTGACATCTGCAAAAGAACTCTGGTGATCGGAATGGACAATCTGACAGAAAAATGAATAATCAATTGAAAAAAACAATAAGAAGTACTTGAATTTTTTTGAACAAAACAATATTTGATTTTAGTGTGAATAGCATATCACACAATGACTGCTGACTCCAGATTTGTTTTGCTCCAATAACCATTTCTTCCTCAATTTGGAATCAAGATCTTAACAAACCTAATTAATTGTACATTCTACTGCGGTCAAGCTATTTCAGATTTCAAATCATAAATTTCATATTTTATGATATGTTGGACTTACTATATGCTATGTAGCACAAACACTTCTATCGTGAAGCCGTGTCGTGTCCGACACATGTGTATTTTAAAGAATTTGTCACGTGTCCGCGTGTCATGTCCATTTCAATGTTACCGTGTCCGTGCAACGTAGACTATATGTATGTTTAATATTGTATTTTATTTTCTGGGGTAAAAGTTAAACAAAAGTCTGGCGATGGGTGTGAGCTGTGATGGTGTAAAGGTCCTGAACCACATCCATGCATGAACAGAAAAAGATATTCATCTGTTTAGAAAATGAGCCCCAAAATGTGCTTATTCTGAAGTAATTACTAAAGGATTTAACTAGTTGGGGGCAATGGCCTCTTCCACATCTCCCAAGTTCCATCTGCGCATTTACATGAAGGGGTTGTTTGTTTGGCCGTAAAAGGCTGTAATTCGTAAATAACATACAACCCAATTACAACAACGACATTTGTTTGGACCGTAATTCGTAAAGGACTTAGGCAACTCAACTACCACTCACTTGCAACTCATTTATCACTTACTTGCAGCTCACTTACAGTTAATTTTGTGGTCATACAAATTTATATTTTTTTATATTAATATTAATTTTTTTAATATTTAACATTTTAATATTTATTTGTATTGTTAAAAATTTTTAAATCACTAAATAGTTAATTTTGTGATCAACTTTTTCACTTACGACTTACACATTACGACAACCGAACACAGTAAAACACAATACACTTTCTCACTTATAACTTTATATTACCAACCAAACACCGTAAAATTTAAATGCATGTAACTCATTTACAACTATAAAAGATTTTACCAATTATGACTTACGAATTACGGCCAATTGCGACAACCAAACAGAGCCGAAGTATCATATAGTAATGTTGTGTGAACTATTGTCAAAGTAGCAAACTCACTTGGTAAAGTTCGAGTAGGCAGAGTGATTACTTGTTGGAGTATGCTTGCAGAAGTTCTTGTTGCTTAGAATAAAAAGTCTTTATCCTGTAAAGTCCGCGCGCTTTACAATCTTACTTCAAATTCACTGCATGTTCAAAACCAATCTAGAAGCATTTCATAGAATTCAGAAGTAGCCCGTGATGGAAAGAAACTCCAACATTTACATACAAAATTTACATATTAGTTTTGGAGCACTGTCATCAAGTTAGACTGCCAACTTGTATCTGTTTCTGATACATACTTTATTGTCTTTAATCATACTTTCACTCTGCACCTTTCTACCTGAAGATTTTCTAATGATGTTTGTTCCTTTTTCATACTATTGGAGGACTTAAAGCGGGTCCTAGATAATTGTGTATTTCTCTGAAACCTCGAATGACTTGAAATGCCATTCAGGCAGAACTGGCAGTTTCAGAATTATCAGCAAATGGTGCAGGAATCATGGCTGCTGCCAATACAGTAATCAGTACTTTCTTGTTGGTTTTTATTGCTGAATGGGGTGATAAATCCTTCTTCTCTACAATAGGTGAGTCTCATATATCACTTATCTTGCTTGTGGAGAGAGTATAACTGAATTTATTAACCAATAACAACCATGTCTTTTACAGCACTTGCTGCAGCTTCTTCACCTCTTGGTGTCATTGCTGGAGCTTTGGCTGGTCATGGTCTTGCAACACTGGTACAACTTCAAATTCGATATGATCAGATCTAGGAAATATTTTATTTTTCCACACTGAATGACCAGTTAAAGCATATAGTTTTAGTTTAGCAATCTCTTGTAGTTTACTTACAAACCACAAAACTGTCAAACCCTGAAGTGTCTCAGATAAATCTTGTTTTGTTTCTCGTTCTTGTAGAGTGTCATGTGCACCTTACATGAGCTTTAGTACTGCTTCAATCTTGACATGTCTTCCTTTATCTTCCCAAACCCTTCAACACAAAGTTGAACTTCGCTGTATCTGTAATTTCCAATGTCCAGCATTGTTTATCATGCATGTTCTAGTGCCAAGTTCTATGAATATCACATTTGTGATTGTTATTGTTCAGTGTGTTCCTCTAACACACTCATTTTTTTAATTTTATTTCAAGTTTTTTCCAAGGATATAATGGTGTTTTGTATGCTTGGGGCACTAGTCTAGTTCTGGCTCAAAATATTCATATTCCTACTTCATGCACATGTTTGGAAGCATATGTTTAGTCCACTGCTCTCATTTGGTGACATTTGCCAGTCTCTCTTAATTTTCAAAATTGTAGAATAGATACTTTTGTGATGTGTCTTGTTTTCAAGGCAAAAGGGAGAGTCAAAATGGGCCAATGAGTTACCAAATAAAGAAGGGATAAATATGGAATCAATGTTTTAGTCCAATTAGGGCTCTAGGATTGTACTATATTTTGATCTGTTTGATGCTAAATTAAAATCTATGATTTAGTGTCTTTCCTCAAGGATTAAGTATTGATGTGAGAAGCCATGGAAAGTCTTATAACCAATGAAGTTTTAGGGGAAGAGAGGGAGAACTTTTTGGAGGCAAAGATATAGATCAATAAGGAGTTAGAAAGATCAAGTAAAGAGTCGTGGATATCTCTTTGTAGGTCAAGCTAAAGAGAAGTCTCGACATCAATGGGTGATTGATTCACCATGGGCAATAGAGCTCTTCAATAATATATGGGCTAAATCTTTAGTGAGGTGAGTGTTCAATATTCATGCTTGGATGGGAAAAGAAGTTTCATGTGCGTGATTGGTCTCTTGTACTCTATGATATTATATATATCTTTCTTGATGCTTTTCTGGTGGATATAGGGCCGGCTTTGTGCGAATAGTGCAAATTATTATGTTTCTTGTAATTTTCTTTTATGTATTTGCTTAAATCTTGTACTTGGTTAAAAAAAAGTCCAATGAAAAGCTCGGGTTCTTGTTTCCACTCATTTGGTAAAACCCCAACATAGTCACAACAAACTGAGCCCATGGTTTGCCAAGACATACAAAGTGTTAAATGCATTGCCAAAGAGAGATTCAAGAGGCTATAGATGGAGTCGAGTCTATAAAATGAAAGAAAAAGTGCCAAGTTGATCAGGTGGAGACGAGTTCGTTCTCAAGCGACGAAGGCATCCAATGGAAGAAGTATAACAGCATAGCATGGTTCAAGACATCAGAGGATGGAAGGTGGATTTCACGTTGGTGATAGATTGTGACGAGAAAAATACATCCGTGCGATGGTCTAGTTGTGACAAGGTGAGATCATTGCACGCTTTGGTGGATTTGTCAAGTTCGAGATATCACGAAGATGATAGATTTGGCATTACTGAGAACATCAATAACAGGAGGTGCATCTGACAAACATCAATATAATAGACGGGTGAATCTCATAAACATTATTACCAAGGGGTAATGATTAATGGAAAGACGATCATGATAGTGTGTCAGCGGGGAGCCCAGTAAGTTATAAGACCATGACGTTTATGTGCGGCAATTACTCTTAAAAGGGAAGACAATAATGGATTGACAAATCATAGCTAGTGATCAAGAGGAAACAATAACGACGACAATGTTTATGTATGGTTTGTTAGACCATTGCAGAAGTTTATAGTGGTTAGCCTCAAGAATGGAGCTAGGTCAAGTAATCTTTTTTTTTTTTTGACATTAGGGCGTAGCCGGATTTGAACCTGAGACTCTCAACAACCCACTATCACCCTTTAACCTGTGAGCCAGGCCTCACTGGCTAGGCCAAGTAGTCAGGAAGGCATCACAGACGGCATCACAGACTGAATGTTGGCTGATGGCGATAGTGACATAAAGGGGTGTTTACATCCCAAATTTGAAAGATGCATGAATATATACGTAGGAGTGTACGGTTGGTGTATGCAGGTTTGCAGCTTCATAACTAAGAAGAAGAGGCATTTGCTTTGAGACAAAAAAATGCATGTAAAGGACGACGATCATCAGATTACTCCAATTGCAGTGATCTGCTTACATGGCTTCGGGGATTTGAAGTAAGATGAAATACAATGCACATGCATGATTGCCTACGACAGATATTGTGGACGCATTGAAAATTCCATGTTAAGATGGAGGGTCAGCGAACTCCGTGGGGTGGAAGCATGATGGTGCCACACGGGATCAACACTAAATGTGGACACGTTTATATTCACATAAGGCTCAACAGTTGGTTCATGACATGCCATTGAGGGAGGGGGCATAAAATAAAGCGTCAAATTTTGAACCAGAATAGAGGCAACAACCTTGCACTTAAGAGGTAAAGTTGGAGTATCTGCCCAAAGAATAACAAAATTAGGAATAGAAACAAGTAAATCATAAGCAGAGAAAGCTTTATGGTCAAAAGTCCTATTATTTCTCTCCGTCCAAACTACCTAAATCATGAAAATCATAAACACGTGCCATAACATACATATTCTCCTATTCACCCTTTTATTTTTCCAAGTAGTCCACCATGAATGAAGAGAGCCAGGTTTCCCTTGAACATTGATACATTACAAAAATCCCAAATCAAACCTAAAGCTGGACAATTCTCAAATAGGTGCACTGATCCTATGATTATTACAAAAAGTACATTGATGAGCAATACTAATATTCCTCATATATGAATTATCAATAGTTAATTTATTTTGAATGGCTAACCAAGTCACGATCCTAACTTTTACATTCTTCCAAATAACTTACTTCAACCAGCACGAAACTACTGTTATTCATATACTTATAAAAAGACCAGAGAGAATTGTCCGGAAGAATTCCACCTCCAAATAAAAACATCTCTATTAGTCCAATGATATGAATTAAGAAAACAAATTAAATCAACAAAGATAGGGACTAAAGACATGTCTATAACTCTATTAAATGGGATATTCCAATCCCTGAGATCATCTATCTATATTGGAAAAAGAGAAACGTTCTTATCTCTAGCATAGCAAATACATTAGGATGAACAATTGTTAAGAGTAACATCACCAAACCCAAAGATCCAAGCCAAAATCTCGCATTCTTACCCTCACCAGAATACAACTTATTACCAGATCTAAACTTTCACTACACTTCCACACTCCCTCCTCAAAAACATCTACCATCTAGCCTTTCAAGTTGCCTTCTTGAAAATCTGGTCTTAATTCTTGCTTCTTCTCTTAGGTTCATGCTTACTCATGCAGATTGTGTCTGTTGACCCCTTACTGGTTTCTATATATTCATTGTTGATTCTCTTATTTCATTGGACACCAAGAAGCATACTCTCTAATGTTGTGCCGTGGTTTGCTGAAGTGGTTTGGACTTGCTTCCTACTTGGTGAATACATATGATACTTGGGCTACTGTTTAGATCACACCAATGATTTGGTGCCAAGCACTTGTCTTTATGATATATATTCCCAGCATCAACTCTTTGACTTCTTCACCAAATCTCATGCAATTCAGTAGTTTTTTTCTTGGCAAAGTTTTTTTTGTGACTCACCGTGAATTTATGAAGGGAAGTTAGATGTATATATTTATGTGTATTTCATATCGTGATATATTCTTAACTATGGTTTTATTGTCATATGTATTTTGTGTGTTTTCTCTTGATTTCACATTCTTTCTCTTTCTTTTGTTCCATGAAATATCACAATGAGCTTACATCAACTTTAAATAATTGTAGCTTGCGGTTATTGGAGGTTCTTTGCTGGGAACACTTTTCTCTGAGAAGGTAAGCCTTACCTTTGAGTATTAGCATTTACCATAGCAGATATTGAATATAATATCCATGATGTATTGTTTCGTCTAAAATCCATGCACAAGATTCATTTTCCTAAATGAAACTAGATAATATAGATTATGCAGCATTATTAGCTTGAATCTCAAGTCCCTTTCCATATACATTTTGTATTATATATTGGGATCGTTAAGCACCAAATTTCCATGCATACATATCAGATATACTAACAAGTGTCCTGTTCTTTTTTTTTTTAAGAAAGTGAAGGATACACAAAGGATACCAGCATGATATGCACGGTGATATCCGACATACATACGGAGACACCTGATTGCTTATTTCTTAATGAATATTGAACACATTATCATCCTTCACAATCCCAAACATCCTAGATGTTCTTTAATCAAAATGAGATGTCTAAAATTCCTGTTGTATTTGCCTTCTACCCACTATAGCTTAATATACTTCATCATTGGCCACCTTTCAGAGAAATGATGACAAATGGTAGTTTGCAATTTTAGGTCCAATTTTCTGATACACCTCACCTAAATCAATTTATGGGTTAGGATAATCTAGCACCTATCAAACAACCGTCTTTCTGTCCTTGAACATACAAAATTCTTTGAGAATCCGTGCATAATTGATTGTTTTCAAATCCGAGGCCAGTCTTTTCCAGGAAGATGCATCCTCTAAAAACATGGCAGCAGATTTTGCCCTAGCAACTGTCCAGAATGTAGGCTTTGTTTTAAATTGGAAGTGTTTGATTGTTTTACATGGATCCTGTTTATGTAGGTTATCGCTTACATAGGAGGAATTCTCTTTCTCGTCTTTGCTGTAGTAACATTGATCGAGACAGTGAGCTAGACAAAATTTAAGATAGCACCATGGTAGCAGGTAAACTCAACAAAAATATTCTAGCATGTCGTTTGTTTCTTCATTCCATTCATAGCTTATTAGCTGATTTTGCAAGAGGAAATTTGTTGACTGATTTTTGTAATACAAAAATTTTAAACTGCATACATTCGCGGGAAAAATCATTTATATCTGGAAATAGGTTTCTTAGTCTTATATTCATGCTTTCGATGTAAATACCATGCAGATTTACTGTTATGGCCTTTTCTAGACATGGATGCTGATTCAGTAAAAGGCACCAGTATTTTTTCCCCCATTAACTGAAGAAATAGAATGGCAAAAGTTGCATAGAAATGTCAGAACATGCTATTTGGGAGGTCATTTTGTGAAATTGTTGGGGTTTATAGAAGAAGCGGTGACTGTATATGTGTTTGATCATTACTTAAGCACCTAAAATTGTTTTCGAATTTGTAATAACACGAAATTCAGAAGGTAAGGTGAGTTTTATCCTAATTTCAGTAAAAAAAAGTTGGTGCCAGATTTTTTTAAATGGAACTTCTTTAAGCCTTGCAATGATCTTTTTCCACTAGAGTGAAAAGAACCAACAGCTTTTAAGCCTTTAATAGTTAACCTTGATTGCATGAAAATAGATAGAAGATAATAGATAGGACCCTTTAATTGCCATTTTACCGCCCCCTTCAGTTATCATGCAGTTACATGACTATATCAAAATCTTTTTCTTAATAAAGGTCATAGTTGACACTTGAACTTGGGACTCCTCGCAACCCACTCTCACCTTTTTACAAGCCTCACTGGCAGTATTGTTTGTGCTTGATATATCAAAATCTGGCTAACTATATAATGAATATTACATAATCTATATATTCATTGTCCAGCAAGGAATTATTTGTGAATCAACAGCATAGTGGTATTATAACAAGGCATTGATCTTAATGGATTACTTGAACTACTTGGTTCTTTAGGTATCAGCAGCACTTTCATTTTCATGAAAAATTTGAAAGTTATTGCAGAAGCATGACACTGAATCTTCCTTTGCATGTCGAGCATGTACCATCTTGAGGAGATATCACTGTTAATCTTGAATACAACACGTTAATTGCAAACATCAAACCATCTTTTCTATGGATACAAGTATTACATTGAGCATTAGCCAAGGCGCAGGCACACAATGTTTGTTTAGGGAGCGAAATGCAAATGATCTGTTGTTTATTTGCATAAATAAGAACACTTATGCAACTATAATATTTTGATATTATAAGTTCACTTGTTAATTATGTTTTAACTATGATAAAAATGAATACAAATATTTTAAAGAACTCCCGAGGGGAAGATTAATAAAAAGAAGATAAATAGAGGTTACTCTCTCTTTTTTTTTTTAAATAAGAAGGAAAGTTATAGTTTTTGTCTCTTCTTTTCACCAATATTAAATGAGAAATTTTGCTACAGCCACCTACTTTGCTTCATAATTAGAAAAAAAACTCTGCTTCATAATTTTGTTCGCTACAGCCTCATCCACGTCAGCATAAACTGATTCCTCCAAACCACCACTTCTTTATATTTTTATTTCCTCTTTTATCCTTCCCCATCACCCCCGACGTTGCTCCTGTTAGTATTTAGAGTGCCTCATATTTATTGGAGAAGAATTCAGGTCTGGCAGCTTCCTAATACAGATATGTTCTCATATTCATTGGAGAAGAATTCAGGTTCTAGCAGCTTCCTAATACGGATCTGTTCTCATATTCATTGGAGAAGAATTCAGGTTTTGGTAGTTTCCTAATACTGATCTGTCTCCTGTTTTGATTTGGATACGGTTTCCTATTTCTCTAAGGAAGTGCTGATTTGAGTTCGTGTTAGACTAGGATCATCCTATGTGCTTATATAAACCCCTTGGGGGTGGCCTCTTGAAGGTGTCAAGAATTCAAGAGAATTTTGTTTTCCACCGTTGAGAGTTGTGAGAGAGATCTCCTTGTAACTCTTATACTTTCTTTTCTGTTTTCAATAAAGATTCTCCCCTACTCCCCGTGGACGTAGGCACATTGTCGAACCACGTTAAATCTTGTGTTCTTGGTTGTGTGATGATTTCTTGCTAGTAGCAGATCTTCTACGCTTCTGCTTCCGCTGCCGAGTTTTCAACTCGGTGTTTCTCTGTTGTTTGATCGGTGATAGATCATCAATAATTGGTATCAGAGCGATGGCTAGCAAGATGACCACGGCAACTAAGTTCGAGGTGGAGAAATTTGAGGGGAAGTTCAACTTCCTGTTGTGGAAGATGTGAGTAACATCGTTGCTCGTGAAGCAGGGCACACACAAGGCCCTGCTTGGTATTAAGAAGAAGCAATCGAAGAAAGAGGATGATGAGTGGAATGATATCGACTTCCATGCAAAGGCGACGATCATACTGTGCCTATCAGATGAGGTCTCTACAATGTGATGAACGAGGAGACAGTTGCTGGTCTTTGGTGTAGGCTGGAGAGCTTGTACATGTCGAAGAGTTTGTTGAACAAGCTCTTCATGAAGAAGCAGTTATACAGCCTTCGGATGAAGGAAGGTACACCTATTTTACAACATCTCAATGCTTTTAATAGAATTTTAAGCGACTTGTTAGCTCTGGAGGCTAAGTTAGAAGAAGACAAAGCTCTTCTGTTACTTTCTTCTCTTCCATCAAGTTATGACTACTTGGCAACCACCATCATGTATGGTAAGGAGACCTTAGAGTTAGAAAATATCAGACAGATGCTCCAGAACAACGAGCTAATGAAGAAGACATTCTACGGATGAGGCGTCAGGATTGTTTGTCAAGGGTCAGTGGGGAAGATCAAAGAGTAGGGGACCAAAAAGAGATTCAAAGGCTTTTAGCCGTTTCTCTTGCTACTTTTGCAAGAAACCATGGCACATCAAGAAAATTTGTATGAATACAAGGAGATGCAGAAGATGAAAGACAGTAAAGATTCTGTTGAGGCGAGTATCAGTGGAAAGTCAGATCAAGCTGGGGTTGTCGATGAAGCAGATGAGTATTCATGTGATGTCTTGACAACTAAGTCAGGAAAAGGTAAATACTAAGATACTTGGTTACTTGACTCGGGGTGCACATTCCACATGTGCCCAAAAAGAGAGGTTCAATGCTTACAAGCTTTATGATGGAGGCTCTGTCCTGATGGGAAATGACGCCGTGTGTAAGACTGTTGGCATCGGCAACATCCGTATGAGGATGCTTGATGGACAGGTTCGAACCCTCAAGAACGTTCGACATGTTCTGGATTTAAAGAAGAATCTTCTCTCGTTGGGAGCTTTGGAAGCTCGAGGGTATAAGTTTTCTGGTGCAGATGGAGGAATCAAAGTTACTAAAGGTTCCATGATGATTCTCAAAGGAGAACGGACAATAAACTTGTACAAGTTGACAGGAAGCATTATTATTGGTGATGCTTCAGCAGTAACAGAGAAGGAGGATATTATAAGACTTTGGCACATGCGTCTTGGACACATGAGCGAGCGAGGTCTTCAAGTCCCACCCAAAAGGAGTGTCTACTGGGTATTAAATATTGCAAACTTGACTTTTGTAAATTTTGCATTATGGGTAGGCAACGTAGAGTAGTTTTTTCTACATAATAGCACAAGACAAAGGGCTTGTTAGATCTCATACACACAGATGTGTGGGGCCTTCTCCAGTAGCATCTATTAAGGATGCTAGGTACTATGTTACTTTCATAGATGATTTTTCAAAGAAAGTTTGGGTATACTTCTTGAAGCAGAAATCAAAAGTATTTTAGAGGTTTAAGGAGTGGAAAACTTTGGTGGAAAATCAAACGGGGCGGAAGGTGAAAGTCTTGAGCTCCGATAATTGAGGCGAGTACACCTCCAAAGAATTCAAAAACTACTTAGCAAGCGAGGGCATCAAACACCAGCTAAGTATTCCAAGGCGATCAGAACAAAACGAAGTAGTAGAGCGCATGAATCAGACACTTACAGAGCGTACCCGCAGTATCAGATTACATGCTGACATGTCAGAAAGATTTTGGGTAGAGGTGGTGAATCATGCGAGGTATCTGGTAAACATGTGACTATCAACAATTATTGATCTTCAGATCCCAGAGGGGATATGACGAGGAGTATCTGTGGACTATTCAACCTTATGGATTTTTAGCTGCCCGGCGTATAGTTTGGTTGATAGGCAGAAAAGGAACAAACTGGAGTCTAAGTCTAAAAAGTGTATCTTCATCGAGTTCACCAAAGGAGTCAAAGGTTTCAGACTTTGGGATCCTGAGAAAAGGAGCGTCTTTACCAGCAGAGATGTGGTCTTTGACGAAAAATCAATGTTGCGAGAAAAGTCAGAGACGGAGGATAAAGCGCAAGGTGGAGCTTCAGACAGTTCGGCAGACACTCAGGAAAAAGAAGTTGAGTTCTCAGAGAGCCCTAAAAGGCTTGAAGGGTCAGAAGAGGACTCCTCAGATCTAGATGGAGACAACCAGGAGGCTATTCAAGAGCAACCTAAACCGTTGAGGCGGTCAGTTAGAGTTACGGTGTAACCAACAAGATATGGCTGGGACGATGTTCATGTCTCTTTCGCATTAGTAATAGAAACAGGAGAACCTGACAGTTACAGGGAAGCGATCGAGGCAGATGACCACAACAAGTGGATTACAGCCATGAAGCAAGAGATGGAGTCTTTGGATAGAAACTAAACATGGACATTAGTCGATCTTCCAAAGGGCTCCAAAACAATTGGTTGCAGATGGGTCTTTCGCTAGAAGGACAATGAGCAGTACAATGTAAGGTTAGTTGCCAAAGGATATGCTAAGAAAGAGGGTATTGACTACAATGAGATCTTTTCTCCTGTAATCAAGCGTACATCTATTCGGATGCCCTATTTTAAATATCGGTCGAGTCGGTTGAGATATTCTCCGGTATCTCTTTTTTTTGCTTGCTGCCGATACGATATGGGAAAATCGTTCGCTATATCGTTTGCAGCAAAAAAACGACCAATATTTGAAATATTGATCGATAAATCGCCCAATATTGGCTGATAAATTACCCGACATATCGCCCGATATGAAATAACTTATTTATTGTACGACTGCGTGCAAATGTACATTATTTTTTTACTGTCTTTGCAAGTATATTACATCATTTTTATTAGGTAGATGATATCTATGACTTTAAATCAACTTTTAGTTATCAATATTTCATTATATATAGTGTCTGATATGAACGCCTGATATGCACGCGTATCCCCGATATCTCCACCGATATCTAATATCCAATATGAAAACCCCTATCCGATACGATCACGATATCCGATATTTAGAACCTTGCTCGGATGTTAATGGCGATGTTGCTCAGTTTGATCTAGAGTTAGAGCAGATGGATGTTAAAATAACGTTTTTGCACGGTGAGCTGGAGGAGAAGATATACGTGAAGTAGCCTAAAGATTATTCTCAGGAAGGTAAAAAAAATAAGGTATGTCTTCTACAGAAGTTCCTCTATGGACTTAAGCACTCTCTAAGGTAGTGGTACAAGTGGTTCGACTCTTTCATGATCAACAACCGATGTGAGTATGATACTTGTCTATTTTAAGCAGAGTGATGATCCAACATATTTGTTGTTATATGTGGATGATATGCTGATTACTGTGAGAAACAAGACATGTTCAGAGGCTTAAAGCTCAGCTCAAGAAGGAATTTGACATGAAGAATTTAGGAGAAGCCAAGAAGATCTTAGGTACGGAGATCACATAGACAGAGGCTCAGGCAGACTTTGGCTATCCCAGGAGAACTATGTTCTCAAGATGTTGGAGAGATTCAACATGATGGAAGTAAGACCAGTCACTACTGTTTTGGCAGGTCGCTTTAAATTATTCTCCAAGCAGTGTCCACAATCACCGTAAGAGGAGAAGATGTCTCGAATACCATATGCTAGTGCGGTGGAATCACTCATGTATGCTATGACTTAGCTTATGCAGTTAGTATAGTAAGTCGGTTCATGTCAAATTTGGAAAGCAACATTGGGAAACAGTGAAGTGGGTGCTACGGTATCTGCGAGAGACTGTAAGACTAGGTTTGGTGTTTCAGAGATTGAAAACGGGGAAGCCTAGGTTACTACAAGGCTATGTTGATGCAGATTATGCAGATCTTGATCAACGAAGATTTATGACGGGTTATGTGTTTATAGTAGCTGAGTGCGTCATTAGTTGGAAGACAGAGTTGCAAAATACAATTGCTCTTTCAACGACAGAGGTTGAGTACATGGCTGCAGTTGAGGCGTCAAAGGAAGCTTTGTGGTTGAGAGGATTGGTTGAGACGTTTAGTATTATACAGGATTTAGTTCGGGTTTATTGCGACAGCCAGAGTGCGATTCATCTCGCTAAGGGATCACATGTATCACAAGCAGATGGAGCACGTTGATGTAAGGTATCACAAGATACATCAGTGGGTCGTGGATGATAAAAAGATGATCGATTTGGTAAAGATTAGCATGAAGAAGAATTCAGTGAATATGATGTCGAAGACCATCCCGGTGGAGAAGTTCATAGCATCTCTGAACTTCATCAAGGTTCTCCAAAGGTAAAGTGACGAACAAGCTCTTGGGAGGGAGCAATGTGAAGTCAGAAAGGGGGGGGAGAAAGGAAGGCGAATGAAGCAGAGGCTAATTTCTACAGAGGGACTCACTGAACATGAGTCAAGGTGGAGATTGTTAGTATTTGAAGTGCCTCATATTCATTGGAGAAGAATTCAGATCCTGGCAGATTCCTAATACGGATCTGTCCTCATATTCATTGGAGAAGAATTCAGGTTTTGGTAATTTCTTAATCCAGATTTGTCTTCTGTTTTGATTTGGATACGTGTTTCTTATTTCTCCAAGGAGGTGCTGATTTGAGTTCGTGTTGGATTAGGATCATCCTAGGTACCTATATTAACCCCTTGGGGTGACCTTTTGAAGGTGTGTTAAGATTTCAAGAGAAATTCTGTTTTTCACCATTGAGAGTTGTGTGAGAGAGATCTCCTTGTAACTCTTGTATTTTCTTCTCTGTTTTCAACAAAGATTTCTCCCCTTCTTCTCGTGGACGTAGGCACGTTGCCGAACGATGTTAAATCTTGTGTTCCTTGGTTGTGTGATGATTGCTTGCTAGTGGTAGATGTTCTACGCTTCCGCTTCCGCTGCTGAGTCTTCAACTCGATGTTTCTCTGTTGTTTGATCGGTGATAGATCATCAACAGCTCCCCCCTCAAATTTGACCCCGACGCAGTCATTTGTGGATTGACCTGCGTGGTCAGGTCGCCGTGGGGGTTGGAAGGGGCTGGGAAGCCCCTCCCGAGGTTGGGAGCGAAGCCCCTAGAATTTTCTTTTTGGGATCGCCTTTTTCAGATCTCGTTTGTTCGTACTTGCGATGAGTTTTGTTTGTATTTAGATCTAGAAAGCAATAGGGATCATTCGATGTCAGTGGACGAGAGTCTGCTGATGATAGCGATGCTGATATGATGATCAGTGTTTTAAATATCCCCGATATAACCCCGATATTGCACCGATATTGCGTTTACGGCACCTAGCCGCAATGATTGGCACATCCAAACGATATAGCGATTTTCACCCAAATTTGCCGATAAATCGGCATGGACCCGATATATCGGCCGCAATTTCGCCGATTTTGGACCCGATATAGCGTTTTACACTCAATTTGTATGTTAGGTATTTGGGTAATTCGAGCGATGTGGCAATGTGACATTTGTGAAGATTCTACACTTGGATAGTAATTATGCATTTATAAGCTTAATGCAAGTTATCGAGTCAAATATATGTTAAACATATAAGTATGATGTTTTATGTAGCTTTATATAATTTATGAATATATTGTCTTATTGAGATGCAATTTAAGACGAAAAGATATCTATATCTACAGTCCGATTCTGACATCCGATTTTTGAAAATATCCCCGATATGTCCCCGATATATCCCCATCCCCGATAAATTTTCCCGGCTGATGTAGCCGCCGTGGCCGCCATTTAGAACACTGATGATGATTGTAACTCATAATCGCAGTCCTCTGTGAGGACCGACTCAAATATAGAATATTTTTGTGAAGACTGCGATCATGGTCGCAGTCTTAAGAAAGAGGACTACGATCATGGTCGCAATCCTATAAAAATTCAGAAATATGATATTTTTGTGAGGACTGAGATCATGGTCGCAGTCCCCATAAGTAGGGCAGCATTTGTGAGGACTGCGATCCTTAGAAATTATGATCATTTTGTGAGAACTGCGATCATAGTCGCAGTCCTTTATGCTGCGATAATTTTGTGAGGACTTCGATCATAGTCGCAGTCTTAGAAATAAGACATTTTCGAAGCGTCTGCTTTTAGTAATTACTTAGGGGCATTTTCGTCTTTCGCAGCTGATGAATGCTTCAACGCTTCACACGTGGGTGCACATCCTTACCTTAAAAAGTGGTGATTGTAACAAATAAAATTATGCGAGTGAGATTTTCGTAATTACGATTTGACTTAGGTGGCTGAAACGGAACCCCTTATTAAAATTTAGGAAATAATGTTTAGAAGCTCAGACTTTTTTTTTTTGAGTTCATAAAATCCCCTGACAATCTTTCCAGTCCAAAAAAGCCCCCTACATTTTTTATTTAATTAAGCCCCGAGTATTTTTATGATAGTGAGTTTTGCGAAATATCCTTATTGCTCTTCTTTAAGTACTTTACACTAGCAGTTGCAATGGTGTGACGTTAGTGGAGTGCACATGTGTTACATTTAATGTAACCCCATGTCCAAATTATGCGCTGAAAGTAGTTGCCTTATAAAATTTACATTTTTATCCACCTTTAACTTGTTCTGTCCACTAGTAGCTTGAATTTTTAATATTGGAATGTGAACCGTTAAATTTTCAGCTACATTAAACGCGTCTCTGAGCCAAATTAGACAGATTAGTAATAGAGTGAACAATTTTTAGTGAAATTTCTTATTTAATATATGAGAAAATATATTGAAAAATGGTTATTTTTGGATGGAGCAATTAGACTTATAGCTTTCTAATTTAGTTACAAATAAAATATATTAGAAACCTTACTAGATCTTGATCTTTCATTTTTTTTCTCTTAGAGTGTGTTCTTTATAGAGATTGTGAACAAATATTTCAAATTATATGCTCAGTAACTGGGTTGTTTTAGATATATAATATTACAACACCGGCGAGAAAACATCAATGTAAGCTTTCTTATATATGAGCAATCTTACAAAGTGGCTCTCATGGCTTTCAATTTCTACGTAGCTACCAGGGTTGTTCTCCATTACCTTCTCCTCATACCTACAAAAAGTAGACATTTAGGTGTGAAGGTGGGCGGAATGGTACTAAAGGTAAACACATATGCGTGAAGCTGGATAGAATGGTAGTAAAAGTAAACACATCTGCGTAAAGGTAAACATGTGCTAGTAAAGGTAAATACATATGAGTGAAGGTGGACATAATGGAACTAAGGTAGATGGAATTAAAAAAATGTATATAGTTTTACAGTTAATCAGAAAGTTTTATTAAATTAAGTAGAAATTATTCTTATCACCGGAGTGATTCACACGGATGACATGCCAGACTGTAAAGCTGATTTTGAGCCATCTCTTTCCCGCACCAGACTATAGAATACTTTAGTTTGACAACAAACGGAGTTTTCAATTCTTTCGTCACATTGATGGGCAGGTAAGTTGGGCGTTGCTTCAACACCATTTGGAGGAGCATGCTACCCATTTTCGTAACGCTCTTTTGTGTCCATCAATGCCCTTTACTTGCCACAGGTAATCCAATAAATGTTTTTATTGCAAATGTTGTGGTGTGGGTCATTGGGGAAGCATGTAGTAGTACAGCCTTTATTTTTCTTGTGCTTGCACTCAACTGTAACCCTCTTCTTGTCATTCTTCACAATCGCGTACACAACTTCTTTGCAATTGAGTAGTAAATCATTGCCAATCTAACTTCTTTGGCATTCTTGAATCATTGACCCACATTAGTTACTGCATTGTGCCACTATGAACGGATGCACATTGCATCATTAATTCTTCTTGTTGGGGTTGCTTGTTTGGTAGTGCACGAACAGCCAAATTCTATGATTATTGAGAAAGGAATTCAATCGCACTACGTAAACAAACGAGCAATCATAATCAGTTAAAACTGAATAGTATATGACTTAATGTGGATATATTCAGATAAAAGTAGTTAGGTTGAGATAAATGTAATCATATTTAGATAAATGTTGACACAGTCTAATATGGGTGGAGTGAGCTAAAGTAGGATATATTCACCTAAAGGTAGACACATTATTATATAAGTGGATAATTTCATATAATGTTGGGACAATTAAGACTAATGAGAAAGACAGACTGTAAAAAATAAGAGTGGACATTTGCTTACTTTTGATTGGCTTCGGTGGAGGGTTGAGAGAATGAAACCACACCAATACTAGCATGCATGTGGATCACTCGTGATTCATATGAATGACATTTGAAACATGCCCTCTGAGTCTTTTTTGCTGATGATGGAAAAAAATCATATTTTGCTCATATGAAAATTTTACCTTATCGATTGACATACAAACTTCATTTTTTGAGAGATTCAATAGGTCTGGCCTTCATTCAACAAGATCACTATGGCTTGACACCGTTACTCGAGACTGAAAACATTCATCTTCGACTATGATCTCTCAAGACCAAATGGATGAGGAAGAGAGAGAATTTAGGGGAAAAAATAAAAGAAGGGAAGAAAAAAGAAAACGTAGAATAACAAAATAAGGGGAAGATAAGGCAAAAGAAAGAAGTGGATACATGAGATTAATCCTGTCTAAGTATTTAGAAGGAAATAACCCACTCTATCCTCAATTTTCCTCTAAATTCCTCTGTGCACATTTTTTCTCCTTTTTTTCTCCTTTGATTAATCAATCAAAATATTCAAAAAGACTAAAGGTGTTCATTCTTGTGATAAGCTGTTACATTTGGGTACATGAGTGCATTTAATTCAGTTACAAATGATAAATTTATTCCAGATTTCATACTATGTCAGAAAGCAATCAATGGTGGACAAAACGACACAAATGTAAACAATTTACTCAGTCGCTGCTTTATAGCGTGTGAGAAGTAATAATTGCGACCCAAGCGCGACAGTGATATAGCAGGGGCCAACCCAACACACAAGGGAAATATGTGGATTAACAAAATACAAAGTATATTGTATGAAATAAAGTTGGGGAAAGAACTTTGTGAAACTAAAAACCATAGCTGGGTTTTTCTGTCACGAAAATAAAGCCCAAGGGATTTTTCAAAACTTGAAAAAAAATCTAGGGCTTATATATTTTCCCCTAAAAATTTATGGTAAGTTTATGCTAGAAAAAAAAAAATAGTTTAGAGCATTGTCTCTCTTATTGTCTTCTCTAATACGACTACTGTAGGAATATATTAATTATTACTGCTATATTTTTCATAAATTGAGATTTAACTTGACATACTTTCTATGTGGCAATCCCGATTAAGTTCACATATTAATTTGTCGGTTTTCCTTTTTCATTAAATTGAAATTCTATTTTGATATGAGTCATCCTAATTGAATTAAAACTCAATTTTTTGAGTAGAGACATAGGTATTTTAATTAAGATAAAATTCTTGTTTGACATAGATTAATCCTAATTAAATTTAAATTTTTTCTATGTTTATTCTAATTTGTTGTTTTTAATTAAACTAAAATTCTAACTTGATAAAATCTAATTAAATTAAAACTCTAATTTTAAGTTGATATTTACTTTGAGAAAGAGAGAAAAATACAATCATAATTTGTCAATTGTTAGGTATAAAAAGATATTAGACATCAAATTTCTTAATATTTATATCAAATTTAGAGAAATTCTAGTATGTGCTGAAAACATAAAGATCTTAGGAAAATTTTGCTACAACCACCTATTTTTTTCATATATTAAAAAAAAAAACTTATATTCATAATTTTGTTCGCTATACTCTGATCCACGTCAGCATAAACTGATTCTTCCCAACCACCACTTTTTATATTTTTTTTATTTCTTCTTTTATCCTTCCCTTGTCACCCCCGACGTTGCTCTTCCTTCAATCAGGACTTCGACACAGAGTAATTCACGGGTCAACCTACGCGGTCAGGTTGTCGTGGGGATTGGAAGGGGTCGGGGAGCCCCTCCAAGGAGTCTCAGGGTTGGGCCCCCGGACAAAATTTTTTTGCGATCGACCTTTTGCAGATCTCCTTTGTTCGTGCTCGCAATGAGATCTTTTTGTATTTTGTGATCGATGTGGTATTTAGTCTGAAAAATATTGGGGATCATTCGATGTCAGTGAACGAGGGGTCTGCTGATGATGACAAGGCTAATATGAGGATTGTGACTCACGATCGCAGTCCTTTGTGGGGATTGCGAGTCTTTTATTAGAAGACTACGACTATGGTCGCAGCCTTTTTATTAATTGAAAATTAGGACATTTTGCGAGGACCGTGATCATTACGGCAGTCCCAATATAGGCTGAGAAATTGTATTTTATGAGGATTACGACAATGGTCACAGTCCTAATAAAGACTAAAAAATAAGATATTTTTGTGGACTACGATTATGACCACAGTCCTATAAAAACTCAGAAACATGTACTAGTAAAGAGGACTGCGATCATGACCACAGTCCTATAAAAACTCAGAAAATTGTACTAATAAAGAGAATTGCGATCATGATTTTAGTCCCCAAAAATAGGCTTATGGCCACAGTCTCAGAAATATGATATTTTGTGAGGACTCAGAAGTAGGTTTTTTTTTTGTGAGGACTGAGATATGGTCGCGGTCCTCTATATAACAGCAGTCTGCATTTTCGAAGCTGTAACACCCCGCTCCCAGAATACGTACTTAGTTGCGTATTCAGATTTTACGATCGTATTTTCGATTTGCTTCCTGTATTTGTTTTGTATTATGAATTCTTTATATGATCGTTTTGTCTTAGATCCGGATTCACGGACCCGGAGTCAGCCCTAGTCTGAACCGAGGACCCGATCCTAGTGAATTGCTCGATTTGGTGTTTTCGTTATTTCGATTTGACCGATTTCAGTTTTAAACTTCATTTTCCAATATTTTAGATTTTCTATGATTTTCTGAAATTTTCCTGAATTAAGTTGAAAGTCTTCAAAACCGTGTCGACCATTACCGCTGACCGATTCCCGGATTTTTAATTTACAAACGGAGTTGAATTTCAAGAAACGGCTTCCCCATAACTTCTTAAATTATATTTTCTATCTAAATACTTTTTCTGAGAATTTCTCGATTTTATCAAAATCCGGCCAATCCGGTGTAGACCGAGATTGACGGTTGACTTCAGGATTTTTATTTTGAAAATGGGATTTTATTTCTGAAAACTGATTTCACCAAAATCTTTTTATAATATTTATTATTTTTGAGAATTTTTGGGAAGCTTTCCGAGTTACTCCATTTTTCGGGCTTTTCTGGAGTTTCCGGTGTTTTCCCCGAATACCGGAATCTATCCAGATATTATATTTATTTATTTTTCTCTCTCCCTCCTCAGACGCGAGAATCCTCAGTCCCAGATCTGATCTTAATGCGGAGATTCCATTTCTATCTGCATTTAATGCACTGCTAATCAATTCCAATCAAGTCAAATCTAACTTTTGTCCTTTTGTTAACGCAACCTTCGCACTTCCCTGGACGCGGCTTTAAATTCCGCGTTTGGCTCATTTCGGCCTAAACGCAGGCATAAGGGCTGCGTTTGGAGAGGGAGACGCAAGTTCTCCTTGTGTGTTCTTTTGTTTTGAAAAGTGCAACATTATTATATTCATTCCCATCCTTTATATAAATGCCTCCACTCCTTCTCTCTCATTCATTTTTCCTTTCTTTCTTCTTCTTGTTTCCTGCAACCACCAACAGAGAGCATGGCAGCCCATTTCCATGGGTTTGAGCCATGTCCCCTCCTTTGGCTAGCCATTTCTCCACCATCTCCTCCTCCATTTCCACCACCAACACCACCACCTCATTCTCCTCCATCTCCTCCTCCATTTCAACCACAACACCACCTCCACCATCATCTTCTTCTCCTCTCTTTCCACCCAAATGACCCATTAATCTCCATAGCTTCATCACCATCTCCACCACCTCATACTCCATCTTAGCCACCAACGACCGCGCCGTCTTCATCTCCTCGTCGTGCTCTTTCCGACGAGCCATAGCTTCGTTCTCTGAAACCTTATTTTCAAAACTCCAATCTTTCAATTGAACTATACTTGCACCATCAACCCCGTCCCTTGTGAAGGCCGGCCACTCCTTTCGGATTGGGGCCGTGCTCTTCTTCGTCGACAATATCGCCGTAGATTATTCCGGTAATCGTTCGCGATTATTCCGGTAATCGTTTTGGTGATAATTGACGACAACGATTATTCCGAATGCACAAGGCTTCAAAGTAATATTTTTAGGCGAGTGGTTTTCCTCGCCAAAGACTTGGACAACTTATTCTCATACTTGACTTTTTATATCATGCAAGATAATCACAAACACAAACCCTCAAAAGTCAGGTTCTGCTCTCTGTTTGCACTCTGTTAGTCGACTTGACCCAGTCATTAGTCGACTTGAACCCTTTATTAGTCGACTACCCCCTTATCCTAGTCGACTAACTCATTGAAACGCAACCCTTTTTCTGAAGACGCGGCCTTATTAGTCGACTACCCATTTATCCCTAGTCGACTAACTTTTTCCTGAAAACGCGACCCTTTGAGACGCGACCTTATTAGTCGACTAACCCCTTTTTCCTAGTCGACTAACTTTTTCTTGAAGACGCGGCTCTACGAGACGCGACCTTATTAGTCGACTATCCCTTTCTCTATAGTCGACTAACTCCTTTATAAGTCGACTACTTGCCTCTCCTCCTAGTCGACTAACTTTGGCTGTCTGCTGTGGTTAATTACTTCTTTGAATATGGACCTCTCTCTAGCTCTCACGTTCTCTCTCCTCCCTCTCTTTCCTTTCTCTCTCTTGATTTCCTCCTCTCTCTATCACTTTTCTCTAACGCGTTGACGCGTTGATTCCCTGGATTCCGGATCGAGGATTTCACTATGTCTTCTAAAGACTTAGGCGAGTGTTCTCGCTCTCGCCTCCATTTGGGTTTCCCCGCTTCGTCGGGTCGACATGTGTTTTACTCCATTTTTCATGTATTATGTATTGGGCTGAGTCCCTGTATTTGTGTATGGCCGAGTGCCAATGTCTGGACATGTATTGCTCTGTGACGAATGCCTGTATTATGGTAGTTAATTCTTGTTCATGTGGTACTAATATTGCAGGTCTCTCAGCCTTTAACCTCTGGTCACTCACTATCTCGAAAGAGAAGTGATTGGGACCGTCAGGTTTCTCAGTGCAGCCTCCGGTCACTCACTATCTCGAAAGGGAAGTGATTGGGACCGTCAGGTCTTCGGCCCCGCCTGGTTGTCATGATCAGCGTTCAGTGCTTTACCACTTGATTCGTCTAGGCGAGATGCTGCCGGATTTTCTACTCGCACTTTAAGCCGAGTTGTCCCGGTAACCTTGCCAGACGCTCCAGTGTTAAATACTGTTTGCTGCCTGTACACTCCAGCTTGCTCAGCTCCGCTTGATTGTGCTCAGCTACTATTCTATCACATGCCATGTACTTACCTGACATGTTAACACTTGACATGCTTTATACATGTTACTATTTAACACATGTATATCACCTGACAACTGATTTGTTATCACCTAACATCAGACATGCTACTGCTTGGCCAGACCTCTTGTTATGATATGATTTTGCCACTGGACTAATATCAATCTCTTGACATGACTTGTCACATGCTAAATATCATCCTCCTGTCATGCTATCACTTGACACCCAGCATGATATACTTGACCTTGTGATTATCACGTTTACGGGAATCCTGCCTTGTTATCCTGTATTGTATACAGTGACCTGTTATTCTGAATGGAACTAAGTGCCACACGGAGCAAAGTGCCACACCACATACGTGGTGGGGGCCACCTCTTGAATCTGTGGGGGCCACCTCTAGAATCCATCCCCCTCAGAGCAAAGTGTCACATGGAACAAAGTGCCACATCACATACGTGGTGGGGGCCACCTCTTGAATCTGTGGGGGCCACCTCTTGAATCTGTAGGGCCATCTCCTGTTATAACCAGTTATTCCCGTAATCTGATAATATTGATAAGCCATAAAAAGGATAACTTGCACGGGGAATGGGAGGAAGTGATGAATGCCGGTATGATGCCTTTCTTATAGTAATGGAATAAAATATTGACGATTCGTGTTAGAGGGATTTCAGGCCCTCAGAAGATACATGTTAGGGGGATTGAAGGCCCCCAAGCTGGTCCCGGGCGTACGGGAACTACTATAAGAAGAGCTATCAGTCCTTCATCAGCTTCCATTAACAACCTCGGCTTGCTTATAATGGATGTATGTGTGTTGAGATGTACACCAGGACACATACCTAGATATATGGGTCAGACGAGTAATAATAATAAAAGATGCCAACTATGTATCCTGTTATGCCCGTTATGAACTCCCGTTATGCCTGTTATGTACTCCTGTTATGACCGTTGCGTGATTTGCCAAGTTTGCTTCTATTGGGTTTTTACTTCGGATTTTCGGCTTTATGAGTATTATATATTAACTGCTCATGCTCTGCTTTATCCCTTGTTTCCATCAGCCTTCTGTTCATTATCTTATCAAGCCCTGAGTACAGTCGGGTTGTATGTGCTTGGATTATGGTGACATGAGATAAAGGTATATAGATGAGGGTTTCCTTGTTTGGATTATTCCTTCGACGTACTAGTCTTATGGAGCTGTGATCTGAAACCATACAATCAGATTTGCTCGTCCTCGCTTTATTGGTTTTATTGCCTTACATATACTTACCCTTGCTCGCCACTTGGCTTTTGCTTCACCACTCGCCTGGGGAGTTTCATCTGACTCTCCTGGATTCTCATGTCCAGGTCATGGAGCTTGGAGCGTGTGGATTCCCCTAGTTGCTGATCAGAGTGGCGCAGCTGAAGCATGGATCCCCAGCAGACCGTCTGAAGCTCTATCCTTCCAGGCCCCCCTGTGTGCCTCTCGAGTTTTCCTTTTGTAAACTCGTGAGTGCCTGTGTACTGTTCATACTTGTACATCTCTTTGTAATCTCGCAATTGCCGCATATCAGTGATGTAATATTCATGTAATATTGGATCACCTCTGGTGATAACTTTGTAATTGTACTCATGTGTTGGAATGTATAATACACCACTTGCTTCCGTACTCTGATTCTTGCCTGTACTGATGCTTAGCGCATATACGTGAGGGTATTTCGGACCTGCGTATATACGTTGCAGTAACGTCTCCGTACCCGCATGATCGGGGCGTTACAGAAGCGGTTCGCTTTTCGAAGCGATTATTGCGGGGTATTTTTGTCTTTCGTCATTGAAGAGCACTTTTACGTATGACCGTGGTCGCACGTGGTTGGTTTAAAGTAAGAGGTGGCTGAAGTGAATAAAATTATGAAGCTGAGTTTTTTTTTCCTAATTACGATTTGATATAGGAGGCTGTAGCGAAATACCCCAAGATCTTAATAGAAATTAGCAATTATTTACAAATTAAAATTATTTTTGTTAATTTATTTGCTCATTACTCTATATATGAGATCATTATGATTGATTAAAAAAAATGTTTCCTATGTGCGTCGTGTCCTCATTTCAATTATGAGATCATTATGATTGATTAATAAAAGAGTAATGCGATTTGTACTACTTTTCTTATACTACTTTATACTATTACTCTAGAATTGTGGGTCACACTAGTAATTAATGAGGGTGGAAGCCCCACATTCATGAGGTGTGATCCACAATTCATAGGTGGAAGTCACAATTCACGGGGTGTGACCTACAATTCATAGAGTAGTAGTATAATATA